>CAVMKG010000196.1:10000-97500 GCA_963682025.1 Cordilura impudica | reverse complement strand
TTAAAAATTAAAAATTAAAAATTAAAAATTAAAAATTAAAAATTAAAAATTAAAAATTAAAAATTAAAAATTAAAAATTAAAAATTAAAAATTAAAAATTAAAAATTAAAAATTAAAAATTAAAAATTAAAAATTAAAAATTAAAAATTAAAAATTAAAAATTAAAAATTAAAAATTAAAAATTAAAAATTAAAAATTAAAAATTAAAAATTAAAAATTAAAAATTAAAAATTAAAAATTAAAAATTAAAAATTAAAAATTAAAAATTAAAAATTAAAAATTAAAAATTAAAAATTAAAAATTAAAAATTAAAAATTAAAAATTAAAAATTAAAAATTAAAAATTAAAAATTAAAAATTAAAAATTAAAAATTAAAAATTAAAAATTAAAAATTAAAAATTAAAAATTAAAAATTAAAAATTAAAAATTAAAAATTAAAAATTAAAAATTAAAAATTAAAAATTAAAAATTAAAAATTAAAAATTAAAAATTAAAAATTAAAAATTAAAAATTAAAAATTAAAAATTAAAAATTAAAAATTAAAAATTAAAAATTAAAAATTAAAAATTAAAAATTAAAAATTAAAAATTAAAATTTAAAAATTACAAATTAATAATTAAAAATTAAAAATTAGAAATTTAAAACTAAAAATTAAAAATTAAAAATTAATAAAAAAAATTAAAAATTAAAAACTAAAAACTAAAAATTTAAAATTAAAAATTAAAAATTAAAAACTAAAAATTAAAAATTAAAAATTAAAAATTAAAAATTAAAAATTAAAAATTAAAAATTAAAAATTCAAATTTTTAAAATTTAAAATTAAAAATTAAAGATTAAAAAATTAAAAATTAAAAATTAAAAATTAAAAATCAAAAATTAAAAATTAAAAATTAAAAATTAAAAATTAAAAATTAAAAATTAAAAATTAAAAATTAAAAATTAAAAATTAAAAATTAAAAATTAAAAATTAAAAATTAAAAATTAAAAGTTAAAAATTAAAAATTAAAAATTAAAAATTAAAAATTAAAAATTAAAAATTAAAAATTAAAAATTAAAAACTAAAAATTAAAAATTAAAAATTAAAAATTAAAAATTAAAAATTAAAAATTAAAAATTAAAAATTAAAAATTAAAAATTAAAAATTAAAAATTAAAAAATTAAAAATTAAAAATTAAAAATTAAAAATTAAAAATTAAAAATTAAAAATTAAAAATTAAAAATTAAAAATTAAAAATTAAAAATTAAAAATTAAAAATTAAAAATTAAAAATTAAAAATTAAAAATTAAAAATCAAAAATTAAAAATAAAAAATTAAAAATTAAAAATTAAAAATTAAAAATTAAAAATTTAAAATTTAAAATTAAAAATTAAAAATTAAAAATTAAAAATTAAAAATTAAAAATTAAAAATTAAAAATTAAAAATTAAAAATTAAAAATTAAAAATTAAAAATTAAAAATTAAAAATTAAAAATTAAAAATTAAAAATTAAAAATTAAAAATTAAAAATTAAAAATTAAAAATTAAAAATTAAAAATTAAAAATTAAAAATTAAAAATTAAAAATTAAAAATTAAAAATTAAATATTAAAAATTAAAAATTAAAAATTAAAAATTAAAAATTAAAAATTAAAAATTAAAAATTAAAAATTAAGAATTAAAAATTAAAAATTAAAAAATAAAAATTAAAAATTAAAAATTAAAAATTAAAAATTAAATACTAAAAATTAAAAATTAAAATTTAAACGTTAAAAACTAAAAATTAAAAATTAAAATTAAAAATTAAAAATTAAAAATTGAAAATTAAAAATTAAAAATTGAAAATTAAAAATTAAAAATTAAAAATTAAAAATTAAAATTAAAAATTAAAAATTAAAAATTAAAAATTAAAAATTAAAAATTAAAAACTAAAAATTAAAAATTAAAAATTAAAAATTAAAAATTAAAATTTAAAAATTAAAAATTAAAAATTAAAAATTAAAAATTAAAAATTAAGAATTAAAAATTAAAAATTAAAAATTAAAAATTAAAAATTAAAAATTAATAATTAAAAATTAAAAATTTAAAATTAATAATTAAAAATTAAATATTAGAAATTAAAAATTTAAAATTTAAAGTTTTTAAATTTAAAATTAAAAATTAAAAATTAAAAATTAAAAATTTAAATTAAAAATTAAAAATTAAAAATTAAAAATTAAAAATTAAAAATTAAAAATTAAAAATTAAAAATTAAAAATTAAAAATTAAAAATTAAAAATTAAAAATTAAAAATTAAAAATTAAAAATTAATAATTAAAAATTAAAAATTAAAAATTAAAAATTAAAAATTAAAAATTAATATTTAAAATTTAAAAATTAAAAATTAAAAATTAAAAATTAAAAATTAAAAAATAAAAATTAAACATTAAACATTAAAAATTCAAAATTAAAAATTAAAAATAAAAATTAAAAATTAAAAATTAAAAATTAAAAATTAAAAATTAAAAATTAATAATTAATAATTAAAAATTCAAAATTCAAAATTCAAAATTCAAAATTGAAAATTAAAAATTAAAAATTAAAAATTAAAAAATAAAAATTAAAAATTAAAAATTAAAATTAAAAATTCAAAATTCAAAATTCAAAATTAAAAATTAAAAATTAAAAACAAAAAATTAAAAATTAAAAATTAAAAATTAAAAATTAAAAATTAAAAATTAAAAATTAAAAATTTAAAATTAAAAATTACAAATTAAAAATTAAAAATTAAAAATTAAAAATTAAAAATTAAAAATTAAAAATTAAAAATTAAAAATTAAAATTAAAAATTAAAAATTAAAAATTAAAAATTAAAAATTAAAAATTAAAAATTAAAAATTAAAAATTAAAAATTAAAAATTAAAAATTAAAAATTAAAAATTAAAAATTAAAAATTAAAAATTAAAAATTAAAAATTAAAAATTAAAAATTAAAAATTAAAAATTAAAAATTAAAAATTAAAAATTAAAAATTAAAAATTAAAAATTAAAAATTAAAAATTAAAAATTAAAAATTAAAAATTAAAAATTAAAAATTAAAATTAAAAATTAAAAATTATAAATTAAAAATTAAAAATTAAAAATTAAAAATTAAAAATTAAAATTAAAAATAAAAATTAAAATTAAAAATTAAAAATTAAAAATTAAAAATTAAAAATTAAAAATTAAAAATTAAAAATTAAAAATTAAAAATTAAAAATTAAAAATTAAAAATTAAAAATAAAAATTAAAATTAAAAATTAAAAATTAAAAATTAAAAATTAAAAATTAAAAATTAAAAATTAAAAATTAAAAATTAAAAATTAAAAATTAAAAATTAAAAATTAAAAATTAAAAATTAAAATTAAAATTAAAAATTAAAAATTAAAAATTAAAAATTAAAAATTAAAAATTAAAAATTAAAAATTAAAAATTAAAAATTAAAAATTAAAAATTAAAAATTAAAAATTAAAAATGAAAAATTAAAAATTAAAAATTAAAAATTAAAAATTAAAAATTAAAAATTAAAAATTAAAAATTAAAAATTAAAAATTAAAAATTAAAAATTAAAAATTAAAAATTAAAAATTAAAAATTAAAAATTAAAAATTAAAAATTAAAAATTAAAAATTAAAAATTAAAAATTAAAAATTAAAAATATTAAAAATTAAAAATTAAAAATTAAAAATAAAAATTAAAAATTAAAAATTAAAAATTAAAAATTAAAAATTAAAATTAAAAATTAAAAATTAAAAATTAAAAATTTTAAATTAAAAATAAAAAATTAAAAATTAAAAATTAAAAATCAAAAATTAAAAATTAAAAATTAAAAATTAAAAATTAAAAATTAAAATTAAAAATGAAAAATTAAAAATTAAACATTAAAAATTAAAAATTAAAAATTAAAAATTAAAAATTAAAAATTAAAAATTTAAAAATTAAAAATTAAAAATTAAAATTAAAAATTAAAAATTAAAAAATTAAAAATTAAAAATTAAAAATTAAAAATTAAAATTAAAAATTAAAAATTAAAAATTAAAAATTAAAAATTAAAAATTAAAAATTAAAAATTTAAAAATTAAAAATTAAAAATTAAAAATTAAAAATTAAAAATTAAAAATTAAAAATTACAAATTACAAATTACAAATTAAAAATTAAAAATTTAAAATTAAAAATTAAAAATTAATAATTAATAATTAAAAATTAAAAATTCAAATATCAAAATTCAAAATTCAAAATTGAAAATTAAAAATTAAAAATTAAAAATTAAAAATTAAAAATTAAAATTAAAAATTAAAAATTAAAAATTAAAAATTAAAAATTAAAAATTAAAAATTAAAAACCAAAAATTAAAAATTAAAAATTAAAAATTGAAAATTAAAAATTAAAAATTAAAAATTAAAAATTAAAAATTAAAAATTAAAATTAAAAATTAAAAATTAAAAATTAAAAATTAAAAATTAAAAAATAAAAATTAAAAATTAAAAATTAAAAATTAAAAATTAAAAATGAAAAATGAAAAATTAAAAACTAAAAATTAAAAATTAAAATTAAAAGTTAAAAATTTAAAATTAAAAATTAAAAATTAAAAATTAGAATTAAAAATTAAAAATTAAAAATTAAAAACTAAAAACTAAAAATTAAAAATTAAAAAATTAAAAATTAAAAATTAAAAATTAAAAATTAAAAATTAAAAATTAAAAATTAAAAATTAAAAATTAAAAATTAAAAATTAAAAATTAAAAATTAATAATTAAAAATTAAAAATTAAAATTAAAAATTAAAATTAAAATTAAAATTAAAAATTAAAAATTAAAAATTAAAAATTAAAATTAAAAATTAAAAATTAAAAATTAAAAATTAAAAATTAAAAATTAAAAATTAAAAATTAAAAATTAAAAATTAAAAAATTAAAAATTAAAAATTAAAAATTAAAAATTAAAAATTAAAAATTAAAAATTAAAATTAAAAATAAAAATTAAAAATTAAAAATTAAAAATAAAAATTAAAAATTAAAAATTAAAAATTAAAAATTAAAAATTTAAACTTAAAAATTAAAAATTAAAAATTAAACATTAAAAATTAAAAATAAAAAATTTAAATTAAAACTTAAAAATTAAAAATTAAAAATCAAAAATTAAAAATTAAAAATTAAAAACTAAAAATTAAAAATTAAAAATGAAAAATTAAAAATTAAAAATTAAAAATTAAAAATTAAAAATTAAAAATTAAAAATAAAAATTAAAAATTAAAAATTAAAAATTAAAAATTAAAAATTAAAAATTAAAAATTAAAAATTAAAAATTTAAAATTAAAAATTAAATTAAAAATTAAAAATTAAAATTAAAAATTAAAAATTAAAAATTAAAAATTAAAAATTAAAAATTAAAAATTAAAATTAAAAATTAAAAATTAAAAATTAAAAATTAAAATTAAAAATTAAAAATTAAAAATTAAAAATTAAAAATTAAAAATTAAAAATTAAAAATTAAAAATTAAAAATTAAAAATTAAAAATTAAAAATTAAAAATTAAAAATTAAAAATTAAAAATTAAAAATTAAAAATTAAAAAATTAAAAATTAAAAATTAAAAATTAAAAATTAAAAATTAAAAATAATTAAAATTAAAAATTAAAAATTAAAATTAAAAATTAAAAATTAAAAATTAATAATTAAAATTAAAAATTATAAATTAAAAATTAAAAATTAAAAACTAAAAATTAAAAATTAAAAATTAAAAATTAAAAATTAAAATTAAAAATTAAAAATTAAAAATTAAAAATTAAAAATTAAAAATTAAAAATTAAAAATTAAAAATTAAAAAATAAAAATTAAAAATTAAAAATTAAAAATTAAAAATTAAAAATTAAAAATTAAAATTAAAAAAAATTAAAAATTAAAAATTAAAATTAAAAATTTAAAATTTCAAAATTAAAAATTAAAAATTAAAAATTAAAAATTAAAAATTAAAAATTAAAAATTAAAAATTAAAAATTAAAAATTAAAAATTAAAAATTAAAAATTAAAAATTAAAAATTAAAAATTAAAATTTAAAATTACAAATTAATAATTAAAAATTAGAAATTTAAAACTAAAAATTAAAAATTAAAAATTAATAAAAAAAATTAAAAATTAAAAACTAAAAACTAAAAATTTAAAATTAAAAATTAAAAATTAAAAATTAAAAATTAAAAATTAAAAATTAAAAATTAAAAATTAAAAATTAAAAACTAAAAACTAAAAATTAAAAATTAAAAATTAAAAATTAAAATTTTTAAAATTTAAAATTAAAAATTAAAGATTAAAAAATTAAAAATTAAAAATTAAAAATCAAAAATTAAAAATTAAAAATTAAAAATTAAAAATTAAAATTAAAAATTAAAAATTAAAAGTTAAAAATTAAAAATTAAAATAAAAATTAAAAAATTAAAATTAAAAATTAAAAATAAAAATTATAAATTAAAAATTAAAAATTAAAAATTAAAAATTAAAAATTAAAAATTAAAAATTAAAAATTAAAAGTTAAAAATTAAAAATTAAAAATTAAAAATTAAAAATTAAAAATTAAAAATTAAAAATTAAAATTAAAAATTAAAAATTAAAAATTAAAAATTAAAAATTAAAAATTAAAAATTAAAAATTAAAAATTAAAAATTAAAAATTAAAAATCAAAAATTAAAAATTAAAAATTAAAAATTAAAAATTAAAAATTAAAAATTAAAAATTAAAAATTAAAAAATTAAAAATTAAAAATTAAAAATTAAAAATTAAAAATTAAATATTAAAAATTAAAAATTAAAAATTAAAAATTAAAATTTAAAAATTAAAAATTAAAAATTAAAAATTAAAAATTAAAAATTAAAAATTAAAAATTAAAAATTAAAAATTAAAAATTAAAAATTAAAAATTAAAAATTAAAAATTAAAAATTAAAATTAAAAATTAAAAATTAAAAATTAAAAATTAAAAATTAAAAATTAAAAATTAAAAATTAAAAATTAAAAATTAAGAATTAAGAATTAAAAATTAAAAATTAAAATTAAAAAATAAAAATTAAAAATTAAAAATTAAAAATTAAAAATTAAAAACTAAAAATTAAAAAATTAAAAATTAAAAATTAAAAATTAAAAATTAAAAATTAAAAATTAAAAATTAAAAATTAAAAATTAAAAATTAAAAATTAAAAATTAAAATTTAAACATTAAAAACTAAAAATTAAAAATTAAAATTTAAAATTAAAAATTAAAAATTAAAAATTAAAAATTAAAAATTAAAAATTGAAAATTAAAATTAAAAATTAAAAATTGAAAATTAAAAATTAAAAATTAAAAATAAAAAATTAAAAATTAAAAATTAAAAATTAAAAATTAAAAATTAAAAATTAAAAATTAAAAATTAAAAATTAAAAATTAAAAATTAAAAATTAAAAATTAAAAATTAAAAATTAAAAATTAAGAATTAAGAATTAAAATTAAAAATTAAAAATTAAAAAATAAAAATTAAAAATTAAAAATTAAAAATTAAAAATTAAAAATTAAAAACTAAAAATTAAAAATTAAAAATTAAAAATTAAAAATTAAAAATTAAAAATTAAAAATTAAAAATTAAAAATTAAAAATTAAAATTTAAACATTAAAAACTAAAAATTAAAAATTAAAATTAAAAATTAAAAATTAAAAATTAAAAATTAAAAATTAAAAATTAAAAATTAAAAATTAAAAATTAAAAATTAAAAATTAAAAAATAAAAATTAAAAATTAAAAATTAAAAATTAAAAATTAAAAATTAAAAATTAAAAATTAAAAATTAAAAATTAAAAATTAAAAATTAAAAATTAAAAATTAAAAATTAAAAATTAAAAATTAAAAATTAAAAATTAAAAATTAAAAATTAAAAATTAAAAATTAAAAATTAAAAATTAAAAATTAAAAATTAAAAATTAAAAATTAAAAATTAAAAATTAAAAATTAAAATTTAAAAATTACAAATTAATAATTAAAAATTAGAAATTTAAAACTAAAAATTAAAAATTAAAAATTAATAAAAAAATTAAAAATTAAAAACTAAAAACTAAAAATTTAAAATTAAAAATTAAAAATTAAAAATTAAAAATTAAAAATTAAAAATTAAAAATTAAAAATTAAAAACTAAAAACTAAAAATTAAAAATTAAAAATTAAAAATTAAAAATTAAAAATTAAAATTTTTAAAATTTAAAATTAAATATTAAAGATTAAAAAATTAAAAATTAAAAATTAAAAATCAAAAATTAAAAATTAAAAATTAAAAATTAAAAATTAAAAATTAAAAATTAAAATTAAAAATTAAAAGTTAAAAATTAAAATTAAAAATTATAAAATAAAATTAAAAATTAAAATTAAAAATTAAAAATTAAAAATTAAAAATTAAAAATTAAAAATTAAAAATTAAAAATTAAAAATTAAAAATTAAAAATTAAAAATTAAAAATTAAAAGTTAAAATTAAAAATTAAAAATTAAAAATTAAAAATTAAAAATTAAAAATTAAAAATTAAAAATTAAAATTAAAAATTAAAAATTAAAAATTAAAAATTAAAAATTAAAAATTAAAAATTAAAAATTAAAAATTAAAAATTAAAAATTAAAAATTAAAAATCAAAAATTAAAATTAAAAATTAAAAATTAAAAATTAAAAATTAAAAATTAAAATTAAAAATTAAAAATTAAAAATTAAAAATTAAAAATTAAAAATTAAATATTAAAAATTAAAAATTAAAAATTAAAAATTAAAAATTAAAAATTAAATAAATAAAATTAAAAATTAAAAATTAAAAATTAAAAATTAAAAATTAAAAATTAAAAATTAAAAATTAAAAATTAAAAATTAAAAATTAAAAATTAAAAATTAAAAATTAAAAATTAAAAATTAAAAATTAAAAATAAAAATTAAAAATTAAAAATTAAAAATTAAAAATTAAAAATTAAAAATTAAAAATTAAGAATTAAGAATTAAAAATTAAAAATTAAAAATTAAAAATTAAAATTAAAAATTAAAAAGTAAAAACTAAAAATTAAAAATTAAAAATTAAAAATTAAAAATTAAAAATTAAAAATTAAAAATTAAAAAATTAAAAATTAAAAATTAAAAATTAAAAATTAAAAATTAAAATTTAAACATTAAAAACTAAAAATTAAAAATTAAAATTTAAAATTAAAAATTAAAAATTAAAAATTAAAAATTGAAAATTAAAAATTAAAAATTAAAAATTGAAAATTAAAAATTAAAAATTAAAATAAAAAATTAAAAATTAAAAATAAATTAAAATTTAAAATTAAAAATTAAAAATTAAAAATTAAAAATTAAAAATTAAAAATTAAAAATTAAAAATTAAAAATTAAAAATTAAAAATTAAAATTAAAAATTAAAAATTAAAATTAAAAATTAAAAATCAAAAATTAAAAATTAAAAATAAAAATTAATAATTAAAATTAAAATTAAAATTAAAATTAAAAATTAAAAATTAAAAATTAAAAATTAAAAATTAAAAATTAAAAATTAAAAATTAAAAATTAAAAATTAAAAATTAAAATTAAAAATTAAAAATTAAAAATTAAAAATTAAAAATTAAAAATTAAAAATTAAAATTAAAATTAAAAATTAAAAATTAAAAATTAAAAATTAAAATTAAAAATTAAAAATTAAAAATTAAAAATTAAAAATAAAAATTAAAAATTAAAAATAAAAATAAAATTAAAAATTAAAAATTAAAAATTAAAAATTAAAAATTAAAAATTAAAAATTAAAAATTAAAAATTAAAATTTAAAAATTAAAAATTAAAAATTAAAAATTAAGAATTAAAATTAAAATTAAAAATTAAAAATTAAAAATTAAATTAAATTAAAAATTAAAAATTAAAAATTAAAAATTAAAAATTAAAAATTAAAAATTAAAAATTAAAAATTAAAAATTAAAAAATTAAAAATTAAAAATTAAAAATTAAAATTAAAAATTAAAATTAAAAATTAAAAATTAAAATTAAAATTAAAAATTAAAAATTAAAAATAAAAATTAAAAATTAAAATTAAAAATTAAAAATTAAAAATTAAAAATTAAAAATTAAAAATTAAAAATTAAAAATTAAAAATTAAAAATTAAAAATTAAAAAATTAAAAATTAAAAATTAAAAATTAAAAATTAAAAATTAAAAATTAAAAACTAAAAATTAAAAATTAAAAATTAAAAATTAAAAATTAAAAATTAAAAAATAAAAATTAAAAATTAAAAATTAAAAATTAAAAATTAAAAATTAAAAATTAAAAATTAAAAATTAAAAATTAAAAATTAAAAATCAAAATTAAAAATTAAAAATTAAAAATTAAAAATTAAAAATTAAAAATTAAAAATTAAAAATTAAAATTAAAAATTAAAAATTAAGATTTAAGAATTAAAATTAAAAATTAAAAATTAAAAATTAAAAAATAAAAATTAAAAATTAAAAATTAAAATTAAAAACTAAAAATTAAAAATTAAAAATTAAAAATTAAAAATTAAAAATTAAAAAATTAAAAATTAAAAATTAAAATTTAAACATTAAAAACTAAAAATTAAAAATTAAAATTTAAAATTAAAAATTAAAAATTAAAAATTAAAAATTAAAAATTAAAAATTGAAAATTAAAAATTAAAAATTAAAAATTAAAAATTGAAAAATTAAAAATTAAAAATTAAAAATAAAAAATTAAAAATTAAAAATTTAAAATTTAAATTAAAAATTAAAAATTAAAATTTAAAAATTAAAAATTAAAAATTAAAAATTAAAAATTAAAAATTAAAAATTAAAAATTAAAAATTAAAAATTAAAAATTAAAAATTAAAAATTAAAAATCAAAAATTAAAAATTAAAAATTAAAAATTAAAAATTAAAAATTAAAAATTAAAAATTAAAAATTAAAAATTAAAAAATTAAAATTAAAAATTAAAAATTAAAAATTAAAAATTAAAAATTAAAAATTAAAATTAAAATTAAAAATTAAAAATTAAAAATTAAAAATTAAAAATTAAAAATTAAAAATTAAAAATTAAAAATTAAAAATTAAAAATTAAAAATTAAAAATTAAAAATTAAAATTAAAAATTAAAAATTAAAAATTAAAAATTAAAAATTAAAAATTAAAAATTAAAAATTAAAAATTAAAAATTAAAAATTAAAAATTAAAAATTAAAAATTAAAAATTAAAAATTAAAAATTAAAAATTAAAAATTAAAAATTAAAAATTAAAAATTAAAAATTAAAAATAAAAATTAAAAATAAAAATTAAAAATTAAAAATTAAAAATTAAAAATTAAAAATTAAAAATTAAAAATTAAAATTAAAATTTAAAAATTAAAAATTAAAAATTAAAAATTAAAAATTAAAAATTAAAAATTAAAAATTAAAAATTAAAAATTAAAAATTAAAATTAAAAATTAAAAATTAAAATTAAAAATTAAAAATTAAAAATTAAAAATTAAAAATTAAAAATTAAAAATTAAAAATTAAAATTAAAAATTAAAAATTAAAAATTAAAAATTAAAAATTAAAAATTAAAAATTAAAAATTAAAAATTAAAAATTAAAAATTTAAAAATTAAAAATTAAAAATTAAAAATTAAAAATTAAAATTAAAAATTAAAAATTAAAATTAAAAATTAAAAATTAAAATTAAAAATTAAAAATTAAAAATTAAAAATTAAAACTAAAAATAAAAACTAAAAATTATAAATTAAAATTAAAAATTAAAATTAAAAATTTCAAAATTAAAAATTAAAAAATTTAAAATTAAAAATTAAAAATAAAAATTTTAATTAAAATTAAAAATTAAAAATTAAAAATTAAAAATTAAAAATTAAAAATTAAAAATTAAAAATTAAAAACTAAAAATTAAAAATTAAAAATTAAAAATTAAAAATTAAAAATTAAAAATTAAAAATTAAAAATTAAAAATTAAAAATTAAAAATAAAAATTAAAAATTAAAAATTAAAAATTAAAAATTAAAAATTAAAAATTAAAAATTAAAAATTAAAAATTAAAAATTAAAAATTAAAAATTAAAAATTAAAAATTAAAAATTAAAAATTAAAAATTAAAAATTATAAATTAAAAATTATAAATTAAAAATTAAAAATTAAAAATTAAAAATTAAAAATTAAAATTAAAAATTAAAAATTAAAATTAAAAATTAAAAATTAAAAATTAAAAATTAAAAATTAAAAATTAAAAATTAAAAATTAAAAATTAAAAATGAAAAATTAAAAAATTAAAAATTAAAAATTAAAAATTAAAAATTAAAAATTAAAAAATTAAAAATTAAAAATTAAAAATTAAAAATTAAAATTAAAAATTAAAAATTAAAATTAAAAATTAAAAATTAAAAATTAAAAAATTAAAAATTAAAAATTAAAAATTAAAAATTAAAAATTAAAAATGAAAAATTAAAAATTAAAAATTAAAAATTAAAAATTAAAAATTAAAAATTAAAAATTAAAAATTAAAAAATTAAAAATCAAAAATTAAAAATTAAAAATTAAAAATTAAAATTAAAAATTAAAAATTAAAAATTAAAAATTAAAAATTAAAAATTAAAAATTAAAAATTAAAAATTAAAAATTAAAAATTAAAAATTAAAAATTAAAAATTAAAAATTAAAAATTAAAAATTAAAAATTAAAAATTAAAAATTAAAAATTAAAAATTAAAAATTAAAAATTAAAAATTAAAAATTAAAAATTAAAAATTAGAAATTAAAAATTAAAAATTAAAAATTAAAAATTAAAAATTAAAAATTAAAAATTAAAAATTAAAAATTAAAAATTAAAAATTAAAAATTAAAAATTAAAAATTAAAAATTAAAATTAAAAATTAAAAATTTAAAAATTAAAAATTAAAAATTAAAAATTAAAAATTAAAAATTAAAAAATTAAAAATTAAAACTTAAAAATTAAAAATTAAAAATTAAAAATTAAAAACTAAAAATTAAAAATTAAAAATTAGAAATTAGAAATTAAAAATTAAAAATTAAAAATTAAAAATTAAAAATTAAAAATTAAAAATTAAAAATTAAAAATTAAAATTAAAAATTAAAATTAAAAATTATAAATTAAAAATTAAAAATTAAAAATTAAAAATTAAAAATTAAAAATTTAAAATTAAAATTAAAAATTAAAAATTAAAAATTAAAATTAAAAATTAAAAATTAAAAATTAAAAATTAAAAATTAAAAAACTTAAAATTTAAAATTAAAAATTAAAAATTAAAAATTAAAAATTAAAAATTAAAAATTAAAAATTAAAAATTAAAAATTAAAAATTAAAAATTAAAAATTAAAATTAAAAATTAAAAATTAAAAATTAAAAATTAAAAATTAAAAATTAAAAATTAAAAATTAAAAATTAAAAATTAAAAATTAAAAATTAAAAATTAAAAATTAAAAATTAAAATTAAAAATTAAAAATTAAAAATTAAAAATAAAAATTAAAAATTAAAAATTAAAAATTAAAAATTAAAAATTAAAAATTAAAAATTAAAAATTAAAAATTAAAAATTAAAAATTAAAAATTAAAAATTAAAAATTAAAAATTAAAAATTAAAAATTAAAAATTAAAAATTAAAAATTAAAAATTAAAAATTAAAATTAAAAATTAAAAATTAAAATTAAAAATTAAAAATTAAAAATTAAAAATAAAAATTAAAAATTAAAAATTAAAAATTAAAAATTAAAAATTAAAAATTAAAAATTAAAAATTAAAAATTAAAAATTAAAATTAAAAATGAAAATTAAAAATTAAAAATTAAAAATTAAAAATTAAAAATTAAAAAAAATTAAAAATTAAAAATTAAAAATAAAAATTAAAAATTAAAAATTAAAAATTAAAAATTAAAAATAAAAATTAAAAATTAAAAATTAAAAATTAAAAATTAAAAATTAAAAATTAAAAATTAAAAATTAAAAATTAAAAATTAAAAATTAAAAATTAAAATTAAAAAATTAAAAATTAAAAATTAAAAATTAAAAATTAAAAATTAAAAATTAAAAATTAAAAATTAAAAATTAAAAATTAAAAATTAAAAATTAAAAATTAAAAATTAAAAATTAAAAATTAAAAATTAAAAATTAAAAATTAAAAATTAAAAATAAAAAAAATTAAAATTAAAAATTAAAAATTAAAAATTAAAAATTAAAAATTAAAAATTAAAAATTAAGAATTAAAAATTAAAAATTAAAAATTAAAAATTAAAAATTAAAAATAAAAAATTAAAAATTAAAATTAAAAATTAAAAATTAAAATTAAAAATCAAAAATTAAAAATTAAAAATTAAAAATTAAAAATTAAAAAATTAAAATTAAAATTAAAAATTAAAAATTAAAAATTAAAAATTAAAAATTAAAATTAAAAATTAAAAATTAAAAATTAAAATTAAAAATTAAAAATTAAAATTAAAAATTAAAATTAAAAATTAAAATTAAAAATTAAAAATTAAATATTAAAAATTAAAAATTAAAAATTAAAAATTAAAAATCAAAAATTAAAAATTAAAAATTAAAAATTAAAAATTAAAAATTAAAATTAAAAATTAAAAATTAAAAATTAAAAATTAAAAATTAAAAATTAAAAATTAAAAATTAAAAATTAAAAATTAAAAATTAAAAATTAAAAATTAAAATTAAAAATTAAAAATTAAAATTAAAAATTAAAAATTAAAATTAAAAATTAAAAATAAAAATTAAAAATTAAAAATTAAAAATTAAAAATTAAAAATTAAAAATTAAAATTAAAAATTAAAAATTAAAAATTAAAAATTAAAAATTAAAAATTAAAAATTAAAAATTAAAAATTAAAAATTAAAAATTAAAATTTAAAAATTAAAAATTAAAAATTAAAAATTAAAAATTTAAAATTAAAAATTAAAAATTAAAAATTAAAAATTAAAAATTAAAAATTAAAAATTAAAAATTAAAAATTAAAAATTAAAAATTAAAAATTAAAAATTAAAATTAAAAATTAAAAATTAAAAATTAAAAATTAAAAATTAAAAATTAAAAATTAAAAATTAAAAATTAAAAATTAAAAATTAAAAATTAAAAATTAAAAATTAAAAATTAAAAATTAAAAATTAAAAATTAAGAATTAAAAATTAAAAATAAAAAATTAAAAATTAAGAATTAAAAATTAAAAATTAAAAATTAAAAATTAAAAATTAAAAATTAAAAATTAAAAATTAAAAATTAAAAATTAAAAATTAAAAATTAAAAATTAAAAATTAAAAATTAAAAATTAAAAATAAAAAATTAAAAATTAAAAATTAAAAATTAAAAATTAAAAATTAAAAATTAAAAATTAAAAATTAAAAATTAAAAATTAAAAATTGAAAATTAAAATTAAAAATTAAAAATTAAAAATTAAAAATTAAAAATTATAAATTAAAAATTAAAAATGAAAAATTAAAAATTAAAAATTAAAAATTAAAAATTAAAAATTAAAAGTTAAAAATTAAAAATTAAAAATTAAAAATTAAAAATTAAAAATTAAAAATTAAAAATTAAAAATTAAAAATTAAAAATTAAAAATTAAAAATTAAAAATTAAAAATTAAAAATTAAAAATTAAAAATTAAAAATTAAAAATTAAAAATTAAAAATTAAAAATTAAAAATTAAAAATTAAAAATTAAAAATTTAAAATTAAAAATTAAAAATTAAAAATTAAAAATTAAAAATTAAAAATTAAAAATTAAAAATTAAAAATTAAAAATTAAAAATTAAAAATTAAAAATTAAAAATTAAAAATTAAAAATTAAAAATTAAAAATTAAAAATTAAAAATTAAAAATTAAAAACTTTAGTTTCATTCTTTAGTTTCTCACCAGTTTTATTTTTATTTTTTTTTTGTATTAATATTAGTAATTTGTAGCCAAGAATCATTCGAATGTTTTTTAAATTATCGTATACTTCTAAGGCTTATAGGGATCAAACTTTGGATATTTTTGTTATGCCGGCTGCGTTAAATAATGAATTTCATTGGTTTTCTATGAAGTACTTAAGGGTTTTCTATTCTAGTATAAGAATAATAATGAAATTTTTCAAATAGCAATTAATTCTTTTTCATTGTTTTTTATAATAAAAATTGTCCAACAAGAAACCAATTAACTTTTATTTTGATGGGTATTCGGATGTAATGTTTCAGTATCGCCAACAGTTTCAAAGTGGTAGCCGAAACTAATATTGGGTGGAGGGTATCAAAATTTCGGAACAGCCGAATTTAACACTCTTACTTGTTAATTTTTAACTTTTAATTTTTAATTTTTAATTTTCAATTTTTAATTTAAAAATTTTAATTTTTAAATTTGAATTTTGAATTTATAAATGTTAATAAGTCGACTTAATAGCGATTTCCGTTATGTATGCTATTATATTCTACTATTTCTCTAACAATGTTTTTTTTAAAGATATTAATAACAACATACTGAGCTAAATCTTAATGAAGCCCCATTACATTTATATAAAAAGTTATTTTTATCGAAAGCTTGATTTTCGACTTATGCCGGTTTTCTCAATGTATCGTCAAACTGCCTGTTACTTAACCAGGACATAAATTTATTGGACCGATAAACTGCCGGTTAACAATTTTGGTTTTTCTCAATGTACCGACAAAAACATTATTTTCAGTTGGCAATGCCTCTCAAAATACGTATGAAAGTTGGGAAAATTATTTTCAGTTGGCAATGCCTCTCAAAATTGATATGAAAGTTGGGAGAATAATTCATCTTTACGATAAATAAATAAGTGGCAGATGTGTACCGGTTAACTTTGCGACAAAATAGAAGCAAACCAGAGTTTGAGAAAACCAAATTTCTTTAATCGGCAGTTTCTCGTTGGGATAAAAGATAATCACCTATTGAGAAAACGGGCATTAGATAGTTAATGCTTGTGGCCACAGATATATGTAAACATTAAAAAAAAACCAAAAGTATATAGAAAATAATTTAAAAATTTTAATTATGTGCTTCGCTACTCAAAAATATCAAAAAGCGGTATAATGCCTTCAATGGACTTCAAATTAACTTCTAGAATTTCCCAACTAATTTCTAGGTAATTGTGAAGAAAATTTTTTATATAATGCAGATGCATTCCTCGTTCATAAGTAGAAGTTGCGAATATAAATATATTTTCATGAGAATTATACATGAGCTATGTATGATCTGCTCAAGGACGATTACTATTAAAACTTTGTGAAAATCAGTACTTGTTTAGACCTACTATAGAAGCACAAAATTTTCCGCTCTAAATTGGAGTTCAATTACTTCTGAGTAAACGTCAAATATGGTTAATGTGTGTGACATACTTTTCTACGAGTGATAATCTCATTCAAATTAAACGTCACCAAGTATGACAAGAATCTTTCCATTTTTGTTTGTTAGACCTTTTCTAGAACCTCATGCTTTATGGCATCCTATATTCGGCTTAACAATTAAAGCTTTCCAGTTGTTCTATTCTTCTTATATGTGACCTGCCTAATTGGATTTCAGAGATAAACGGGGTCATATACGGCCACACCACAGAGTCCTCTTTTATCTTCATACTTCACATTTGAACGAGTTGTACATATCGAAGCTGTGATTCGAATTGAAGCGCAATTACCTTGTTGTTTAGTTAGTTTATTACTTACCGTTCAAGCTATTAAAAATATTCTAATGTAGCAATTATATATTAGAAAAGCCGTACTACAGACTCCATGCTTACCACTAAATTATTTTTTTCAATATGCCGACTTGGTGCTCTAAAAATAGTTTATGTAGTTTTGTATTTTCTTTGTATCATATGTTTTTTCAAACTTTTTTTCATTATAGGTTGGAACTGGTGGTATGGACTCAAAAGTTAAGGCTGCTACTTGGGCACTCGATCGTGGTGTTAGTGTTGTAATTTGCAACGGCATGCAAGAGAAGGCTATTAAAACTATAATTGACGGTAGAAAAGTTGGTACCTTTTTCACTGAATCAACAGAGGGTTTCACCACTTCTGTGGAAGAACTTGCAGAGAATGGTAAGAAGTATATGTTGGCATGTAGCTTGTATGTTTGTATGTATGTATAGTAGTAGTAGAATTAAATACATGATGTGTTTTGGTTGACAGCACAATAAACTATTGCTTTACTATGATGTAATGCATAGTCGATGCTGTAATTTGGTCCATTTGTCTATTAGTTCGTATAGTTGGTATTCGTACTTTGGCTTGTACAAAGTTCTCATGAACATCAAGTTGACTTTCCATTATTTACAAGTCTAGGGCATTTTGAAGTTCTATTGTGTAGCGAACTCTATTTCACCCTTATAAACTTTTGTACATGGGTTTGTGTGCGTACGTAACTTTGAAAGACTTCACTCTTGATTTGATTTAGCTATTGCGTTTAGTTTAATTAAAATTTGTTTTTCAACCTTTTTATATGTATATTTTTTTTAATTGTTGAGCTTGAGGCCTGTTGTAAATAGAAATGACTAACAATTATCAATTAGAAACATGTTTGCACAAAAAAAACATGTTTGCACAATAAAATTTCAAATTTCATACATTAAGTATTTACAGAACTTCGAAGAAGAAAATAAATGTCGAGTTTTGTATCATAATTGTAAGAAATAACATTATAAAAAAAATTTTGATATGGCTTGATATGGCTTTGAATATTCAGCTTATAGAAATATATGCATTGTTTAACTAATTTGAAAGTTGCAGCAAATTTTGAGGATCTTAGAAATTTTGAAGACTGTAAAATAAGTTTTTTTGAAGACAAAATATTTATTGCGATGCAAGTTGTTTAAAAATTGCAAATTTAATTAATTTATTGGGGAAAAAAATAAAAATTTTTTATCACAATTTAATAGTTTCATTTTCAGAAGTATTACTACTTGCAGCTTTGCACAAAAAAGATGTTAGTATGAACATAAGTATGTATGGATGTCTGCAAGAACATTAGAGCGCCTCAATGTATGGGGCTTAAGCAATCATTTTGTGGTCATATAAAAATAAACCATGATATTTTACCATGGTTTTAGGGATAATACAAGTGAGCTGCATACTTCTGAGATATTCGGCTAAAATCGGAACAAACACGGATATCGATGAAATTTAATAAATAGAGAATAAAACAATTCTCTATAACACCCTTAAAAATTAAAATGTTTTCTAGAATGTCACTATAATTTATATACTACAACATTTTTTTATACATTTCCTACTTACCATGTCATTAAAATATCGTAATCTGAACATTTTCTAAAACCGTAATTCAATAACGTATCTAACGTAGTTCATAACACAATTCGTCACAGACGAACGAAAATTTGTATGAAGAACAAAAACAAAATACACACAAATTTTCGTTCGTCTGTGACGAATTGTGTTATGGAAAAACAGGGTAATATTCCTCTATAAAACTTCATTTCCATGATTGCAAGGAAATCTGTACTGTATGTAGAATTTTTTATTTCTTTTAGTATGATACGACTTCAGTTTCTATTTACAATGTTATCTACAGTGTAGGCTTGATTTTAAGGTTTTGTTCATTGAGTAACAGAGTAAACTATGTAGTAAATTAAAAATATGTAAGAATGTTAAATTCGGCTTAGTCGAATCTTTGATACCTTCACATGGGTTTTACATTTACATTAATATCTGGACCTATTGCACTATTTTTATCAAATTAAACATTTTGATAAACTTAATACAGAATTATTACAACAAACAAAGTGAATTTTTTACATATCTTAGGACATGTCCTGGAACATTGACGCGCGATTGACCCCATTTTAAATCCCAGCCTGCTCGAAATAATGACACACAGTATTATCCTAAGTTTGCCCCGATGACTGGTTTATTTTGTGATTGAGCGTGATTTCAACAGACAGACAGACGGACACACGGACGAATGGATAGTCGGATCAAGAACATATACAAGTACTTTATGTGCCGAATCTTTGATAAACTCAATATTATAACCAATCTTGGGTACGTTTATCATTTTAATGCAGGTACCAATACTTAACCTCTAAATTCTAATACCATTTGAAATTAAAGTTAAACGCTTTTCTTTTTGGATCAGTATTTATTACTATTTTTATACCCTATACCACTATGTGGTTTGGATATAATGACTTTGTGCTGCTGTTTGTAACTACCAAAAATATTTGACTTAGATCCATCTTTTATTATACCGATCGAGCCAGAATCACTTTCTGAGTCGATTAAGCGATGTCCGTCCGTCCATCTGTCCATCCGTCCGTCCATCTGTGAGTCCATGTAAACCTTGTAATCAAACTACAGGTCGCACATATAAATATATTTTGATGAAACTGGGTACATAAGCTTTTATGGGCCACAGGATGAACGCTATGAAAACTGGTGAAATGCGGTCATTGTTCAGACCTAGTCCCCATACAAATGACTTGTATGAAATCGACATAAATTGATCATATAGATCTCAGTCAAATTGGGTTTGTATGTGTTGATTATATTAGTAGTCCAAAAATAATAGCTTTATGACAATTCTTAGTCATAGGCCCCACATAGAGCTGTTTCCCGATCTTCACTTAAATCTATCAAAAAACTAAAATATTGCACGGATTTTTCCCAAAATTGATTCGTATAAATTTTTTCAAAATATAAGAGACTACCAAATATGGTCAGGATCGGTCCATTTTTGGACCTAGTCCCCATATAAATATAGCACCCGATATGAACTTTTTCATATCTGCAGCTAAAAAAATTAGTAACAATGCCACTCAAATTTGGTTTATGGTTACTTTCTATATCCAATTAGTTGGACCGAAGAGATACGGTCTCTAAACCATGGTATAGGAAATCGCATAGTCGGCCTAGACCGACTATAATTTCCTTACTTGTTATTTATTGCTTTTTTATAACAAAGTTGTATAAGTTGTTTTATATTTTAGTTTGTTACATTGGAATAAGCTTAAATAATAAAACTCTTTACCTGGATTCTCATCAATTAATTTTCAGAAAATGTATATGAATTTAACTTTTTAATTGGTCCAAAATAGCTGTCACCAATTTTTTATACAAATGTGGCAATGTTTCTGCTTTATTTAAAGTAAAAATATATGATATTGGGTCTGATTAATTTCTAACTCAATCATTAAAATGATTAGAAATGCAATGCTTTATTTTTATATTTTTAGAAATAGTAAATAATAAAATGATGTTTTTTTCATAGAACGACTTAACTTTTATCTGAAACTATTAAGATTCCTAAGTTATTCATTAAATTCCAAAGAGGAATGTTTTTTAAATCATCCGGCTTTAGAATACTTTGCAATGTTTTCAGAGCTTAAAATTTATGTGATATTTAAAAAGTTTCAAATTAATATTGATTTAAAAACTTGTCAATATTATTTTCGCCGTATATCTGTAAAATGTTAAAATTATTATCTAAGGTAGCTTGTAAAATGGTAATTTAAATATATAAAGATTGATTATATCTATATATATATATAAAATTCAAAATTTGTTTGTGGGTTTGACATTAATAGGTGGCTAAACCATTGGACCGATGAATTTTTTGAAATTTTCACAGTGTGTCAGTTGGTATTGGTAAAGTAAAAAAGACAAACATTTTTAATATATGAAGTGTGCGTGGCACTTCCCATATATAAAAAATTTTTAACATCATATATCTGGAGCTCTATGAGAGCAAGAATTAGTTAAGTTAGTGAAGTTAGTAACGTGAGAAGTCGGGCTAAAAATGGGGGGATCAAACAAGTGGGCCTGGCACCTCCCATACATGGTAAATACATAATATAAGTAGTCGTACTAAAAATGGGCGGGATTCGATTAGTGGGCGTGGAACCTCCCAAACAAACAAAAAAATTATCTGGAGTACTATCAACCCGACATTCTTGAAAATTCGTGTGAGTTTACGAATGATGAGTTTGAGAAATTATGTGAAAAATGGGCGGGATCATACCAGTGGGCGTGCCACCTCCCATACATGGTTAATACATATCATCATATTAACAACAACAATATTCACTAGAAATAAGTTAGATGCCAAAACAACGTTTGCTAAGTCAGCTAGTATAAAAATACAATTAAAATGTAAGTTAAAGTCGGTTGAGGGCTTAATAATAAAACCGATACTCCGTGCCAGCCCGAACATTTGTGCCGCGCTATGCCATGCGTCTAAATCGCGCCCCATATTTTTTAAACAGCAAAACAAAAGAATAGCTAAAAACTTTTTTATTTATGTTCAACTCCAATTTTTATTTTTATTTTAACATACAAAAATTTAATAGAGCCTTTTCAGTTGTTCCGAAATAATATATATGACTTTTATGAGCAATCTAGGTACGGAAATCAATAAATCCGACATCTGATAAAAAAATAACAAAAACTTATAAAATTATAAATGACTCAACACACATTTAAAATAATTTAAGTAAAAGTTTCCAAAAAAACCATCCCTCAAATTAGCGCTATTGATTCGACTCAAATTGAACTGGCGATATATTTCAGGGTTTTAAAACTAATAGGAACTTACCTTTAAATCCCTGACCAACTCTCAATTGTATTTATATTTTCGCCGTCATCTCTGTCTAATCCGATATAGTGATTTATAAAAGCTTACGTTATTGATTCCTCCATACGCCCTCAAAACATGTTTCCAATAAAAACTTTCCCTTCGATACCACCAAACACCCAAACGAATTCCACTCGATGTCGTCGGTGATATTTTCTCTTACCGAACCGCCAAGCTCGATCACTATTCCAGGACTCCCGATTATCATATAATTTGGGCTTAAATTTTCGGGGATTAAATTTCGGAAAAGGGTTAAAAGTCATGTAACTGTTTCGAACGAAATCCGAAATGTGCAGTGAAAAAAACTGTTAATTCAATAACACTTTGTTTATTACATCGAAGGAATGAGCTCGCATGTTCCAACGGAAGAAAGTTTCCTTCTTGCAAGTATAATAGTGGAAATTAAATATTAACAGGAAGAAACAGAGAACATAAGACTATGACATAGTGTTGTCAGACGACAGTATTTGCAAATATAAATTAATTTTATGTATTAATATTTAAATTTTATTATTAAGTCCTTGCTATAATCTAATGCAGCTATAATGTAATGACTCAATTCTCTATAAGATATACTCGTACTGACATTGTTTAAAAGGTTAATAAGTTCTGTCTCTGTTGAATATATTTTTTTGAAGCATTGATATATTATATGCCGAAGTATAGGGCATTTGGCTAAGAAATGAATTATATTTTCAGGCTCACTAAGGCATTTAGTTCAATTAACTCACATCTCGCCTTAAAGATCCAACTGATTGTATTAACATTTGGTATGGTTTCAAAACAGAGTTGTTCACTTTCATAGTTCAACTTCTTATAGAACCGATTTGCCTGTAATACCTTTTGCAGTAACAGCGCCCCTTCTTCGATTTTCAAATGTGTTATAATACCTTTTCTTAGGTTCTCTCAGTCTTCTCTATAGATAAATTTTGAAAACCTGATTGTATTTCACTCTCTGCATAATTCGTCGATGTGAACAAACCAAAACAGTTTGTTTTGTATCAATATTTATGTAATATAATTCGGCTACGGCGATAGTTGTATTGAAAAAGAATTTTTATTATATGTATTTCTAAGATGTAGATCCAAAGTGTATGTGTGATTATTTTCTATTCCAGTTTCTATCATTAATAGGTACATAGATGTAAACATGGGTAATTTTAAAACCTTGAAGCTTATCTAATTCTTCAATGAGCGTAAATCCCCAAACCTGTCCACCATATGTATGAATTGCTCTGGTCACATATTGAAAAAGGTTCCACTTCGCTTTCAATGAAATCTCCTTTTTTCCTAGAAAACTGTCCCAAGTCGCGTTTATATTGTTTTTCTCTAGGTGTTTGCTGAATGACATTTTTGGTGTAAGAGTAACTCCCAAACAGGTACATTCTGAAGCTATTTTTATAGGCTCACCACTAAATATAAATTTATTTTTCATGTTCTGCCAATCGACCTCCTTTACGGAGCACTACCTTTTCTGACTTATTTCAATTGACTTCAAGTTTCCATAAATTGCAGTATTTTAAAAATAATTTCTTGCATAGTTGTAATATTATCTGCAAAAATAACTATATCGTCAGCATACAATAGTAGTCTCACATTCATATTACATATTTTTACTCCTCCATTTAGAAAATCATGCAGATCATTTAAATATATTGAAAACAGTGTAGGTGATAATAGACATCCCTCCTTTACACCTGATGCGGTATCAAATATTTCCGACAATTGTTTTCCAGTCCATACACGAAAATCAGTTTTACTATATATACTTTCAATCATGTTAACTATTTTTGTAGATAAGCCAATATTTTTCAATTTATGGATGAGGGATATTCTCAAAATTTTATCGAAGGCAGCCTTAAAGTCGACAAAAAATGCACATAGTTTTCATTTTTCATTAAATTTTATGTGTGCTATTGATGCAAGATTATAAATATTATCTGATGTAGAGTATCCTTTCTGAAAACACTTTACGCTCCAGCCACACTTGAATTCTATTATTTAGGATGCCCATCATTATTTTAGCTACCAAATTTATAAAAGAAATGATTTGGCCATTTCTTTTATAAAACTGTCTGTTGCATTTTTTAGGAACTCGTAAGCTACCATATCTTCACCTGGTGCTTTTTTATATTTCGATTTAGCTAAAACCTGTTTTATTTCTTGTAGTGTTATAAGGCTGTCCAGATCATTGTCTGAGTAGTAAATTGGTGCATATATTATGTCGTTTGAAATTCCTGGAGGGTTGAGCAATTCACAAAAATAGTGCTTCAATTCGACGGCTGTGATATCAGGACATTCTTGTCTGTCTATTTGCTTTAATTTAATAAATATATTCCACCATTCTTTACTATTATTAACCATATGTTACTATTATTAATCATATTTATTTTTAAAATACAATGATTTACAGTCTTCACATATTTTTTTATTTTTTATTTATTAACCAACACTCAGCGGATGCCCCTACAGATGCAGTGCATTGTGTTGATCTCAGAAAAATAGGTTATGGGAAGGAGTAAAGAGGGAGTAGTATTTGTGGATATTTTACTTAAATTTTATTAGATTATAACTGTCAGGAAAGACCTCTGCGGGGAGTATATTCCACATACGGCTAGTTCGACTGATAAACAAATTCTCTCTGTAATGCGTTGTGCGGTCAAATGGACAATAGACTAGAAACGGATGTGATCTACTAGAGAAGCGGGTAGAGCGAATCGAAACTCAGGCACTTGGAATAAGTTCGCTAATCTCAGAAGAACATTTCCCATGGTAGTATCTATAGAACAGTGATACACAACCCACATTCGGACGATGTTCCAATGAGTCAATAGAGTTAGATACCCTACTGTCATTGATAAGCATCAACACCCTCCTTTGCACACGGTCCAATAGCTCCAAAATAGACTTTGAAGCTCCTGGGAGTTGTATTCCATTTTCCATATTACTTTATATATTCGTTTCGCTTCCAGATATTTTAGTTTACTCTGGATGTCGAATTCTGCCTAAATCTGTTGAGGGCACTGAAAGATTTTTCACGGGCGTTATGACATCTAAAGTTAAACCACCTGTTTTCTATTTTGATTGGTTTTGAAAATTTCTGATGAGGAGGATTTGATCGTTCTATAATAATCCGAAAAATCCGTTAAACTACATTCATTTTGAAATTTTCTTTATAAACTTCGACTTTATTTTCATCCCCTTTAAGCTTGGGTAGTAACTTCATTATATTGTTAGTATCATTATTTACCATTACATTTAAGGTTAATATGATTGGGACGTGGTCAAACCACGTCTTTACATCAACTTTAAAACTTTCTATATATATCAGTATTTCGTGTGAAACTGCGCATATATCATTTACTGATGCACCTAATAAATGTTATGTTTCCTTCTTCATCTATTATACAGTACATCCGTTAGTTACATGCCATTTACAAAAGAATATTTGTACTTTTTCACTGGCAGGCCAGTTTTAAAGGTCATCTAAAAATTGTTGTGTATTACCAAATCTGATATTAAGATCCAATTATAATTGGATTTATAATGTTTTTATACCCTCCACCCCAGTGTGCAGAGGGTATAAATAAGTATGCTATGCCGTTTGTAATAATTAGAAAAAAAATTCTGATGTAGCGATGTCCGTCTGTGAAAGTCACGGTGACGACTTTAATCGGGCAGCTAGGTTGCTCGTTTCCATAAAAAATGATTCATTAACATCCAGAGAAGTTTGCTATTTAAAATCGTCCAAAGAACGTAAAAAAGTCTTGAAAAATAGGATTTGTCTATGTTGTTCTTGTCATTATCCCGCCCCCAATAGGATAAATGGGGGATTCACTAACATAATGAGAATGTTTCCGTTTGAAAAATCATTAAAATCGATTTAATAGGTCCCGAGAAATCACTGAAAAATTTAAAAAAATTAAAAATATATGTTTCTGTATTGTTCATGTTGTTATTCTAAATGTTGTATTTTTGTCATAGCTGGATTTTTTGTTTTTGTGGTCGTTGTGGTAATAATATAATAAAAACTAACCAAAAAAACAAGTTTTTATTATACTCCCTTTCTTTGAACTTTTTTTTTATCAATTATGGTAGAAAATTTTAAAAGTCTCCATTGTTTTGGCATCACTTAAAAAAGTTGTTAGATAATTTTTGTCATCGCCACAAGCTTGCCTGTAAAGTTTCAAATCGATTGGGTCAAGCAAAAGGGGCTAAAAATCAATCCAAAATTTTGTCGACAAGCAGACAATACAGTTAATATAAAGGGAGTAAAAATTCACCAACATCTAAAGCAAATATTGCTAAACTACCTAGTTGTTAATAAAAGAAAACAATGTAAATTTACCAAAAAAAAAATTTTATGTATTAATTTATTTAAAGAAAAACACAACAATAACTTTTCATGTTGTATTTTTTGTGTGTAATATTTACATATACATACATATACAAACTAAATAAATAATCTAACGCATAAAAACAAAGTTTATGTTAACTCTTTCTTTCCTTATGCATATGAGTTTTGAATATCTCCGTGACTGTGCGTGACTGTGTGTGACTATCTTAAAATTAATGTTTGGCCACAACAAGCCTATAGACAAAGTTTCAGATCCATCCGATGAGGGAAGTGGGGTTGTAATCTCTCCGTGACTTAGCGTGACTATGTCAAAGTTAATCTTTCTTCACAGCAAGTCTATCGACCAAGTTTTATATCGATCGCTTTTCTTTTTAAAAATTCGCGATATATATTAATGAAATTAATAATTTGGCTTTTATTTAATTTAAGTTGCGCCATTTTAAAATACTTAAACGTCAAAATCTAATGGAACTTAAAATTAATGGCAGGGTTTATGGCAGGATTTCTGTCATGGCAAAAAATTGAATTTTTAAGTCATGACATGAACATTAACGGTCTCCACTAGCCATTGACTTGAACATTGCCATGAATTACAGCTAGTCGAGACACCATGTAACATCGCAAGTTTTGCAAATATCGAAAACACTAAATGATATACATACATATTATCAAGAATGATACAATACAAGATTACGCCATCCCGCGGACACTATTAAAATTTTCTATGCCGGTCAGGCACGTGACATCACGCAAACTGTGTTCCTATTGGCTAATAATTTTCAGCTGTCAAGCTGTTATGTTTATGTGTATTTATATACATAAACAATAACATTGTAACAGTTGGACAATTTATTATTTTTCTCCTAAAATTATTTGTTAGAAAAAAAAATTTATTTTTATAAATTTGTTAATTTATTTTAAATTCACTAAAATACTAAATAATATTTTAACAAATTTTTAAAGGCCATTGTTCCGTGCTTTATAATGATGTTAATTAAATTAATGATTAATGATATTGATTAAAAAACGTTAAACTTAATGACAAAGAGATTCTAATGTACTTTGACATTGTATCTTTTTTCACGAATATTCCGGTACACATTGCGATAATATACATAATGGGGAAATGGAACACAATTAAGAAATTCACAAAAATGCCAAGTTCAAAATTTTTAAAAATCCTCCAGTTCTGTCTTACAGACAACAATTATTTTATATATAAAAACAAAACATATAATCAAATTTTTGGAATGCCAATGGGCAACCCCCTGTCACCCACCATTGCTGACATAATTCTCGATAGTCTACTGGACGACGCATTAGCGGAACTACGGAATAAAAATATTCATATAAAATACATAGCAAAATATGTAGATGATATTATAGCCATTGCTTACGAAGAAGACATAAACGATATCCTAACAACTTTTAATAGGTACCACCCAAAAATACAATTCAACGTAGAGGTAGAAGAAAACAAAGGGATCGCGTATTTAGACAGAAAACTCCGTAGGGAAAACAATACCATTATTTTTAATTGGTACACAAAAGAAGCCTCTTCGGGACGACTGATGAATTTTAATGCGACTCAACCAAAAAGCCAAATTATAAACACCGCTAAAAACTTTATTTTTCGCGTTTTAAACAGTAGTGATGAAAAATTTTACACAAAAAACATTGAAAGGATCAGTAATACATTAAAAAACAATAGCTTTCCCTTAAAACTCATAAATTTATTAATAGATGAAACACGCAGAAAACTGAAAAATTGTGATAAACAGAATCCTGACGCTGATAAAACTAACAAAGGTTTTTTCAGTTTAAAATATATACCAGGCCTAACTGACAACAAAAATATGAAAACAATAGAAATGAATAACAGAAATTTTGCGTACAAACCAAATACAACTCTCAATACTTTATTTTCCAATGTTAAGGCTCCAATAGACAAAAACAACCCAACAAAATTGTATACGAAATACAATGTAAGGGTAATGACAAACCGAGCATTGGAGACGAGAATGGGGGAACATAAACAAGACATCACGAAAAAGAAAGAGACAACTGCATTATCACAGCACGTAATACAAACAAGATTTTTTAATTTTCACACATGAAACAGACTTGGTAACCCTTGCAACAGACACGTGACGTCAGCTATCGGGAAAACATTCGTATGGCGTTATCTTTATTCTATCATTCTTGACATATTATAATATAATATACATGTACATGAAAAGCATTTCGAACATTACTGAACGTAACCGGAACGTCCTAATGCTTTTCATGTATCAAATTAACAGCTGACACGTTACGTTACGTTACTGTTACGTGTGGTTAACTAGGCCTGCCACTAACGATGCATGTTACCATGTTAAAAATGCAATTCAAATTTACTGGATTACTATAAAATTACAATTAAAGTTTTAACTTGTTAAATGTGTTATTATGATTTATTTCTTGAAATGCGCATATAAAAACGGAAGTTTGTTAATTATAGAATAATAATAAATGTGTACCATTTCTCCTAAAATGTGCATATATGATGAACTCGGTAACCCTATTTTGTAAACACAACAAAAAGTTAATATGCCAAACTTATAGTCATATTTGTAAAAGAATAATGTAAAAACGTATCAAATAAAAGATGGTTTTTGTTTATTATTAAAAGAAGTAATATTTATTTATTTATTAGTTAAGAAGGTAATATAAAACACATTGATGTTGATTTTGTAGTATTTTGGTGTTGTATATTTTGTGTGTAATATTTGCATATCGCACCTGTACCTCTAAAGTGAGTCAACTCAAAATTTACAAATTTTCAGTAGAGACAGAAAACGGTTTTTTATAGTAAATAAAATTTAAAAACAGTTGTTTCGTTGTAAAGAATTGCGAATAATAAGTATACAACAGCAGTTGTTTTTGCAATTTTTCAGTAATCATCAAAAATAACAAGTTTTTTGGGTGCAACTCAAAATGTGTCTTTTTAGTAGATTCTAAAGAAGCTACTCTTATAACGCAAAGAGGGTTACAACTGTATTTCTTTTTGCGAAAGACTAGAAAATCGATGTAAGATTTTTACAGTGGATATATATGACCACTGTTACGTGTTCTTGCAAAAAGTGAAAATTGAAAAATTTTGAGTTTACTCACTTTAGAGGTACAGGTGCGATATGTACACATACATACATACATATATCAAATAATAAAAATATAGTATACATATATTCTATATTGTATATCCATAATAATCACATATTAGAAATAAATCGGTATATTATTTTATTTATATAAAATTCTGCAATATTTTCTTTTAGGGAAAATACATTTCTTTTGTATTAAAAAACAGAGTGTCACTTCGTTTTGCTCAGTGTTGCTATGCCACAGTAGATCAGTGGTGGTCATCGAGAGAAATGAGTTAGTAGTAGTGTTTTTGAGCATGTGTTAGTTATACTACACTGATCGAAATCCATGGACGTAACACAATGCCGATATTAAATGGGTTTGTGTAAATTTTGTATGAATATTTATATGAATGACTAAAAGGGAAAATCGTTGAGTTCACGAAGAATAGGGTAAAATTTTATATATATTTTGTTGCTTTAAAATGTTAAATCTTACATTCTGAAAATGTACAACAAAATATGAAAAACATTTCATTTTTTTATCCATAAGTTTGAAGTTTATTAAATCAAATAAGTAATTCATTTCTTTAAAAAACGAAAAAAATCAAAACTTAAAAAGATAAGAAATTTCAAAGGTCAATAAGTGGTATGTTACCGAAAACTAAAAAAACTTACCAGCCTGCAGTAACTGGATATTTTTTAAAATAAAAAAAAAAATCATAAAAGACAGCTATAATGTTGTCAAATGGAGGCGACGTATGTAATTTATAGAAAATGTTTAATTTATAGCAGATTCAACTGCTTTGCGTAATTTAGTTTATCAAGTCTCCAAAATTTTCTCAACATTTTTGTTTTCTTTTAAATAAATATTCTCTGTGTAGCTATTAAAAAAAATATATATGAATTTCAAAAGGCAGTGCGACACAGACCTACTCTGTTCCAAAGCTTTCATAAGACTGAACGAAATTGTTACTTACTTTTACTCTTTGGCCTTCACTGCATGCAGTAGATGGCGTCACAATTTTGTTCTAATTAGCTTTGCAATAGTTATTTCTATTTTCACATGAATGTCAACATTATCAATTAGATATCAAACACAAAGTATATACAGGGCTGGTCTTTTATTTCATACGTTTTTCTATTATTCTTTTGCAAATATGACCATAAGTTTGACATAGTAACTTTTTGTTGTGTTTCCAAAATAGAGTTACCGAGTTCATGGTATGCAAAGTAAAACCCAAAAAATTTAAGTTCGATAATAATTCCCAGATACCTAGTAGTATTTGGAGTCAATGTATGAAAATATATTTTATTAACATAATTAATTCAAAATCAAAAGTTGGCATCACTGTAGATGATAGATTTTGTATTGTATTGTGTTATTTTGTGTTACCACAAAATCTAACAGTGAACACGCCCTTTGAATATGTAAAAAAAAATTTTATTCTCTATTCCAAATGTGGCAATATTTTAACAAACAAGTGAGAGTGTTAAATTCGGCTGTGCCGAATCTTTGATACCCTCCACCTCAGTTTGAGTATTGATAATAAATGTAAACAAAATATTTGAAAAAGTGAACAATTTGTTAAACTTAATACCAAATTATTTCAGCAAATTCTTTGGGTTGATCCGCTTAACAGATGATTTTTGTTTATTTCAAGAATTGGTCTATAAAGCTCTCTCACATTAGTAATTCGCGCACCAACGAGGAAAAGGTAATTTTCGTCATTTCTATTATTTCGGATAAAAGAAAACACGTTTCGGTGTTTGCTTTTTGGTCATCGTGGTTGCTGATCGGTGCATTTAGGTTATATACCTATATGCATGCGTTTCCGGTTATATGACGTAACCTCTCGTTTAATTTAAAGTTTTTGCAAAGTAAATAGCTCGCCCTAACCTTCATTGCGAAAAAGCTCTCTCAATTTTTTTTTTTTTGTTTAAATATTGCCATATTTGGTAAATACATTTTTTTACATATCAAAAGGGAGTTTTTACTGTTAGATTTTGTGGTAACACAAAATAACACATACAATACAGAATCTAACCCAGTGATGCCAACTTTTGATTTTGAATTAAATTATGTTAATAAAAGATATTTTAATTTATGGGCTCCAAATACTACTACCTGGGAATTATTATCGAACTTCAATTTTTTGGGTTTTAATTTGCATACCATGAAGTCAAATTTTGAAGTCATTATGGTTCAAATTAGGAATGCCAAACGCAAAAAACCAAATGTCCCAAAAATTTTTAATAAAATAATTTGTTATCTTTATTTTCTGAAAAACTTCAAATTTTCATCCAAAAAACTGTGAAAAATATATACATGTGAAAAATATATATATGTATATAAATAACATTCTCATCAAATTGCGCTTAATTTATGTAACAATTTTTATGTCCGCAATTCTTAAATATCATTTGAGGTTTTATAAACTTAATTGAATTTAAATTAATGTTTTCTTATCCTGAAATGCTATTAATGTCTTCTGAATCGCAATACTTTTTTCAATTTCAGTTGATTTTTAAATGTAAACATATTTGGTGTTTTCTGATATTCAATTTGTGTTTCAAGAATAAAATTTATATTTTAAAAATTCAATTGACGTCTTCTAAATTTCAAGTTATTATTTCCGACTTATTAATATGATTTTCTGAAATTCAATTAATATTGTCTAATTTATAATTGGAAATCTGAATTCCAGTTTTTAGAGTTGATATTTTATTAAATTTGAATGGAAAATTTAAAAGGTGCAATTCTGAATTTATGTGAATAATAACGTTTTAGTAATTATAAACAATTATTAAAAATTATATGTAATCGCAATCAGACATTTTGTAGGTAAAGCAGAATAATAATTTCATATAACTATGTAGAACTGTTTTTAAAGCAAAAAACTCATTGCTTTTTCTTTACTCAGCTCTGTATATACTTTTAACATTGTTGTGTTGGATATCTAACTGAAAATGTTGACATTCATGTTAAAATAGAAATAACTATTGCAAAGCTAATTAATGTTTACCGAGTTCATCATATATGGACTTTTTTGGGGAAACGGTTAACATATATTATCATTAGTATTATTTTAATAATATTTATGCTCTATAATTAACAAACCTCCCTTTTTATATGCGCATTTCAAGAAATAAATCATAATAATGCATTTAACAATTTAAAACATTAATTTCAATTTTACAGTAATCCAGTAAATTTGCATTACATTTTTAACAGGGTAACATTATTCATCATTAGTGGCAGCAAGCAATAATGATATAACTAACTTAAGGCTTAGTTAACCACACGTAACAGTAACGTAACGTTTTAGCTGTTTATAGTTACATGAAAAGTGTTGGACGTTCCGGTTACTTTCAGCAATGTTCTAAATGCTTCCCATTTATATGTATGTATATTATATTATATGTATATTATTTAGAATATTTTGATATTTGCAAAACTTGTGAGGTTACATGGTGTCTCGACTAGCTACAATTCATGGAAATGAACAAGTCAGTGGCTAGTGTAGACCGCTAACGTTCATGTCATGCCTTTAAAGTCCAACTTTTTGCCATGACAGAAATTCTGCCATAAACCCAGCCATTAATTTGAAGTTTCATTCGATTTTGACGTTTAAGTATTTTAAAATGGCCCAACTTAAATCAAATAAAAGCCAAATTAATAATTTCATTAATATGTATCGAGAATATGAGTGTTTATGGAACTACAAAAGTGAAAACTATAAAAAACGGATTTAAAAAGAAAAGCGTGTTAGGAAATTGGACACAAATTTAAGTGGTTACAGTTCAAAGACGTTCGCGTTTTGACGTTATTATATTTCTCTGACTTGAACATTGCCATGAATTACAGCTAGACGAGACACCGTGTTATAAAAATCCCAGAATATTGATATTTATTATATATAAATATATTTTTATATAATATACATATGTATGTATATGTAAATATTACACACAAAAAACACAACATCAAAAGTTATTGTTGTTTTTCCATAAAAAAATTAATACATACATTTTTTTTTGGTACATTTACATTGTTTTTTTGCTTTAGATGTTGGTGAATTTTTAATCCCTTTATACCTATATTAACTCGTAGTGTCTTCTTCCTGCTTGTCGATAAAATTTTGGATCGATTTTTAACCCCTTTCCCGCAACTCAATTGATCTGAAACTTTGCACGCAGAGTCGTGGCGATGATAAAAATGATCTAACAAATTTTTTTTAGTGATGCCAGAACAATGGAAACTTTTAAATTTTTCTACCAGGGTTGATAAAAATAAAGTACAAAGGGTTAGTTCTTATTATACCATTACCACAACGACCACAAAAACAACAAGTCCAACTATGACAACAATACAACATTTAGAATAACAACAAGAACAATATCGAAACATCATATTTTTCATTTTTTTTTTTACTTTATCAGAGATTTCCCTGGACCTGTTCCACCGATTTTAATGATTTTTGAAACAGAAATCTTCCCATGATCTTGGTGAATCATTCTCACTAAAAATAATCACCCAGCTGACCTATTGAGGGCGTGATCGTGACAAGAACAACATAGAAAATCATATTTTTTCAAGACTTTTTTTTAGTTCTTCATTCAAATCTCGGGCCCAACCCCGTTGCGTTTATGTCAATTTTATATCGGTGCATAAGCTTCTAAATAAATATAATTTTTTTCATATTTAAGTAATTAAAAATAAAGAGAGCTACTCTCAAGTGTTACTAAAGTTTCACTTTTTTGATAAATCTTGGAGTATGGCTGGTAAAACACGAAAAAGTTTAAACAGAAACAAAATAATATGTACACACAAAAAAATTCTAGCGTACAATGCACGAATTTTGCTATGTTCACTGCTAGTTTCATAGCGAAAATCGGGATAGTGTGCATTTATAGCATTGATTACTATGTGTTTATAGCAGATAATTATTGCAATGAATATTATGTTTCTAGCTTTTAATAGTAGAACAAAACTACCGTGTATCGCTAGAAAACTGCAGACGGTGCATTCCATACTGCAGCGTTTTGTAGAAAACTTTGTCAGTAGGGGCAAATAAAACTAGCGTTTACTGCAAGAAAACTGTAGGCGATGCATTCTATACTCCAGCGTTTTGTAGAAAACGTTGGCATTCGGGGGAAATAAAACTAGCGTTTACTGCTAGAAAACTGTAGGCGGTGCATTCCTTACTCCAGCGTTTTGTAGAAAACGTTGGCAGTCGGGGCAAATAAAACTAGCGTTTACTGCTAGAAAACTGTAGGCGGTGCATTCCATACTCCAGCGTTTTGTAGAAAACGTTGGCAGTCGGGGCAAATAAAACTAGCGTTTACTGCTAGAAAACTGTAGCCGGTGCATTCCTTACTCCAGCGTTTTGTAGAAAACTTTGGCAGTAGCTGCAAATAAAACTAGCGTTTACTGCTAGAAAACTGCAGCCGGTGCATTCCATACTGCAGCGTTTTGTAGAAAACTTTGGCATTAAGGGCAAATAAAACTAGCGTTTACTGCTAGAAAACTGCAGCCGGTGCATTCCATACTGCAGCGTTTTGTAGAAAACTTTGGCATTAAGGGCAAATAAAACTAGCGTTTACTGCAAAAATATTTTAGCAGTATATACACACTCAGATTAATAAGAGCTTAATGGATTTGTTTAAATTCATATATTTATTGACAGTTTTTATTAAAGAAATCTTTACACTCTGTAAAATGAAATATTATTTTTAAAAATTCACATCTTTCTTTCAAAATAAAATTTCAAGTCTTTCATTTGGTTTATTATTAAAAAAATATAATCGTCCGTTCAAGGACTATATAAAAAATACAATTAAAAATAATTAACATTTCTGTTATATTGATAATTAACACATTACAATATTATTTCATTTTGGTTTAATAACAAAAAAAATTAGTTCTGGACTAATTAACAAAAATAACATTCGTGAATTACTAAGGCATTTTCGTTTTAGTGATTAATCATTTTATTATAAAAATATATTATATACATATGGCAAAAGAAAAATTAGTTAATACTTAAGTTAATATTGTGTTTATCTAACGTATTTAAATGACATATTGTTTTGATTTAAAATCAACCAGTTGGTATGTTTTAATAAATTCGTTAGTTATAGGTATAATTTTTTTTTCATTAGTCTGTTCAACAACATGAAGTAATGTATGTGAATCATAATATGCGGTACTTAATACATTTACTAGTAAAAATATATTTTTTTTATCACTACAAATAAACTGTACGGCAGCAAATTGTTGATAAGAGTTATAAAATCCTAATTCAATAACTGTTCCTAATTTGATGCAAGAATTACATAGGTTAACCCACCGATAAAATTGAACTTTTTGCTTAAGTAAAGCGAACAGAGTTGTAAAATCGTGTAATTTTGGTCGGATTATTTGGGGGCCTAACTCAAATATTTGTTTACTTATATCTAAATCAATAAAATAATTTTGTATTTTAAGAAGATATCTTTCTAAAACTGTATGACAAATATTTTTTCTAGATTTTGTAGACCTAGCAATTTCTTTAAAAGTTTTATGCTTGCTTTCAAATCGCATTGTCCATACTTGAGTTAAAGGACCAATTTGTTTCATTACTGATGAGTAATGTAAAAGGAAATGATGTTTTGGCCTCAAAGGTAAATTAAAAATATTAAGAAATTTGATATGGTGATCAGTTATTAGATTTTGAAATAATTGGATCATTTCCTCCGTTATTGTATCAGCAAGCACAATATCGACAATATCTTTGAGAAGTTTATACAGTTCCCATTTTGGATCATTTTCTTTCACCCAATCCCCAATAAGTAATCCGAGATATTTAAATAACATCATTGTTTCAGAACCTGAAGCTTTGATTTTGTGTGATTTAAGATGTACCCATGATATGGGCATTGGTTTATTGCATTTTCCAAAATTAAAATAAATAATTCTATTATTAAAATCATCTAATTTAAAATACTTTTCAACACTTATGAAACTGTGTATCAACAAAGACATTTCATAATTTAGAACTCCTTCGAATAAATCGTGGAGGATATCAACTGAAAAGTTTTCTACAGCATGAAAATCTCTGAGTCTATTGAAGATACAAGTTGATAAAATTCCAGTTTCTGATACCGATTTTGTTTTTATATCCAACTCATAGTTCATTTTATTCCGTAGACAATTCTGATTTGCTTTCACTGCTTTTTGCAATATAGTTTTAGTTTCTTTACAGAATCGACAATAAAATTTGGCGTTAAAACTTTCTGTAAACCCAAGTAATCCGTTTAAACCTTTATTGTCACCAACAAGAACTGTTAAAACAAAATATATTTTAGTTTCACCAATAACTAAACCTTCTGTTTCCAAATATTTAAGCTCGTCAAAAACAGATTCAAAAACTCGGTTTCCAAAAAGCTTCTTATCTGAACTATTGACTAATAGAATTGGAAAAATCATTTCCAGTTTCGATCGAAAACTTGGTGGTAAAAAAGGGAAGGATACATAAACTCCTCCTAAATTTTGAAGTCCCACTCTCGAGCCTAATGGGTTATTGGTTTCAAACTCGTCAAAATACAAAATAAGCGGAAGAACTATAGAGCCAGGACTGAAAGTGTTCAAATAAGTGCATTTACTTTTCCAAAAGTGCGTTTGAATTATGTTAGAAATTTTTTCATTAGAGTTAAGATCATCAATATAACACATAATTGTTTTTAAGAAATTATTTGTGTTGAAAATTATAGTTAGAATATTTTTTAGTGAAACAAATGAGGCTGTCAGACTTGTAGATTTGAGTATAATTTTTTCTTTAACATAACATTTTTGTATACTTTTTCCAATTACTATGGTACGTGATCGGAAATAGTGAGAAAATTCTTTTAACATTTTCAATCTTAAATGCTCACTTTTAGCTGGTCCTAGACAAGCTTTTAATTTTTTGAAGACGTTTTTAACTAGATTAGTGTGAGTATTATCTGCTAAGCATTCTGACAATATTTTTTCGGCTCTTGTGAACATTTTACTTTGAAGAAAGAAAATCATGATTTCGATAATATTTTGTATAGCAGACCTACATATGTTATGATCATTGTATAACTTTGTTACTAGTTGATACACATCATTAGCTATTTCCTTATCCAAGTCTTTAAGCAGGAATTCAAAATCTAAAGTATAACTAGCAGTACCAGTGGGAGTTAGATTATTTTCAATGCTAGAATTTTGAATTTCACGAGAATTTTCATTTTCATCAATATTTGGTGGTAATACATTTCTTATCGGGATATTATTACTAGGTACTTTAAAATGTTGTTGAACATGCTTAACGAATGAATTAAATATTGTAAAATGTCTTACTTGGCTACAATCATAGCATTTTAAAGTTGTTAGTTCAAGTCGGTGATATCTTTTTAGATGGTTCAAGTAATCCTTAGAGCTACAAAAAAAATTCTTGCACACATAGCAAATCATAATGAACGGTTTCACTAGTTGAGTTTATTCAGCTCTGAATGAAGTTGTGTGACACTACTAAATATTTCATCAAATTTCGTAGATATGTTGTAAATGTGCTTTTGTAAAAATGTCCAAATTGGCTTCGATTCAGTCGGGTATTTGCAATTCAAAGCGTGATAAATTTTAAAGCATGCATCTACAGCACTGAGAACGTCCTTAAAGTGGTATATAGAGCTGTTTATTAGCACATATGCATGCGAGATATTAGCTACAGAGAAAATAAATTGCACAAATTAATTTAAAATGTTGAGTTACAAAATTTTGAGTTTCCATAAACAAGTCACTTTAACAACTAGGAATCATATCAAAGTTTAAATTTAACTACAATTTTCATTGCAAAATTATATATTTTTTTTATCATAAATTTTTAGTATATCATTGTTTGCAGTTGACATTTAACTATTTCTACTTCACATTCAACCATATATGCAGTTGATATTCAACACTAAACTTATTTCCTGATCAACAAATTTCAAATTCAATTCAATATATTCCAGTTTAAATCGAATTTAAACAGTTTTAACTTCAAATTCAAAACTTTTTATTTCTATAAATTGAGTGTTGAATATCAACTGCATATATGGTTGAATATGAAGTAGAAATAGTTAAATATCAACTGCAAATAATGATAAAAATTAAAAAGTAATGATTAAAAATATAGTTTTTTTTGCATTAAAAGTTGTATATATATGTGTTTTATATAAATTTTTTTTAAACTCTTACCATAATCTTGCCCGACAACAATAATTTTTGGCTGTAGAGTACTTTTGTCCCGAGAAGCTTCTTCCTTCAATCGTTTTGCAGTCTCCAAAATAAGAACCGAATCCTTGAAAATTGAAAAAAATTAGATATAAATTGAAGGTATAAGCAAAATATAAACTTACTTTCTCAATATATAAAAACGAATGAACCACCTCTGTTTTTGTTAATTTTTTTCTCTTGTGACTAGTGCTGGCCTTGGTATAGACTGAATTTGCCAACAAATATGCTAGGATCAACAAACCTTTAAAGTTGCAATTTCCATCTATTAAATCTGATAACTCTTTTTTATTTTTGTGTTGGGCCAATGTGATTAGTTTTTTATCATATTCAAGCCAAATGCCGAAAAATTTATTGGCACTAGGTGGATGTTCATTATCAAAATCGTTAATTAAAAGCTGCAAACCATCATCCGATTGGAGTATGGGAAAAGATTCAAAATATTCAAATATTGAATTGCTGGAATCTAAAAAATTTTGACGATATGATCTTGTATCGTCCCAAAATGTTCGAATTTTTTCCCACGGTTCCAAATACGCTTTTAAGAAAGCAATTTTTTTAGAAATATCTTCATTTGCAGGATGTCCTTGTTGATTTGAGAGCCCTGGCTTAGACTGGTCTTTTTTAAGCTCACTTTTCAAATGGTTGTATTTGTAATACAGCGTACCAGAGGCTTTTTTAATGTTTTTTATGTAGCCACTAAAATATAAATCTTTAATTGGTTCTTCAGTTGGAAAGATTTTTCCAATTTCATCCCTTAACTTTATAAAACGTTCAGTAGATATCTTGAAATTACTCGGAAAATTTAAAGATTCATATTCCTTATGAATAATTACATTTGTCAATTTAGTCCGCAGTGCTGAGTCTAAAAAATTATTTTTGTTGTAGAAGCTTTGGATCAGTTTCCCAACCGTCGAATTTAAATAGTCCGAAACACTATTTTCAGATTGCGGAGAATAAAACTCATATACTATATTTCCGTCATTTGGATTCAATATTCCAAGTGTCGACGTTGCAACTGAAGAGGTTGATGCTGTTCCCACGATGGTAGCCGCAGAAAAAGTGGAATGCGACGGGTGAGGTACTTCCTCGATTATGGAGGCAAAAGAATCTTCCAGACAAGGTTTTGAATAAACCGATTTGAAGTGTTTCCAAAAAATTGCTCGTTGCCCCTGCTTCGGAATAAGGGAAGTTATGCCTTGATAATCAAGGCTCTCAAATGCTTCCTTATTAAAGCCCTCGTCTGAAAAAATGTAAATTTATTAATTAATTACTTATAGAAATAACGCATAAATTATTTCACAAGTTTTTGTTTTCAAATGTTTGTGTATTGATTTTGTGATTTTTATTTTCGATTGATAATGGAATTAAATTAGCGCTACACGCATTTCATCTGCTACCAGTGGTAATTTGATTAAATTAATTGCTATAGGTGTTTTGCAAGTCATGTAACATCGCAACGCAACTGTAGATAGAAGAAGCCCGAATAAAATTGATCAAACGCGCACATGGCTACAGATAATAATTTATTTTTGGTAATTTAGAATCACCTCTTTTTTATTATTGTTTATGACAATAATACAAAAGCGCACTTTATTATTCAGGCAATCATAGCAAATTCTTTCCGGTCTGAACATATCAACTCTTACTTCAATCCGCAAAAATTTCAGCAATAAAAAAATTAAACATGTAACCGCGTGCGTGGTTCTAGGAAAACTGATTTTGTGACTTATATTTTCGGTTGATTAGAAAAAAAATTACTATTTTACAGTCTTTGCTATATTTATAGCAATTAATGGAATTAAATTAGCGCTGCACGCAGTTCATCTGCTACCAATGGTAATTTGATTGCATTAATTGCTATAGGTGTTTAGCAAGTCATGTAACACGGCAACGCAACTGTAGATAGAAGAAGCACGAATAAAATTGATCAAACGCGCACATGGCTACAGATAATTTCTTTTTGGTAATTTAGAATCACCTCTTTTTTATTATTGTTTATGACAAAAATACAAAATCACAATAAATTATCTTACGTAAATTTAATAAAAATGTTACTTACCTTTAAACAATTCAATTAGGTTGGACAAATTCCAACTTTTTAATGTTTCTTGAACGAAATCGTCCATATTGATTATTATTAAAAATGTAGTGTTTACAGCAATATATTCAGCATGCAAAAGTGTATTTTTACCCCTCAATGCTACATATTTTTATAGTAATTGCAGCTAACATATGTTCATTGTTATTGTTGTGCATGCTAGAACTCTAGTAGCTAAAGTGAAAAGTCTTACATACAAGGCAAATAAGTATAGTAGAGTGTGTAGTAAAATTTATAGCATTCGCAAATTTTAAAATTTTTTTGTGTGTATACAATGCAAAACTCAGGTACTGGAAAGTGACAATGCTTTGCAATGCGATGTTTGTGAAAAAACACTCCACTCACTTTGCAGCAAATTGGATAAAAAGGAATAGGATAAATTGTTAAAAAATACCTCTCTTGAGTTCAAGTGTCATTTTTGTGTGCCAGTTGAAGATGTTTCTGTGTGTGTAAGCGAATTACAAGAAATCAAAACAAAACTTGATCAGCTGGCTGAGATTAAAGAAACAATAAATTTTATGTCATCTCAATATGATGCTATATTGAAGGGTGTAACAAAGAATATAAATGAGATAAAAACATTAAAAAAAGAGAATGGCACCCTACGCAAAGAGATCAATAATTTAAAATCAACTGTGAACTTTTTAAATAATGTAAGAGTACAAAATGATTGCATAATTAGTGGTGTTGAAACTAATGGAATGAAGAATGCTATGGATGTTGTTTTAGACGTGGCACAAAAAACCGGAACGGATATTTGTGAGGATGATATTGATGAAGTATATTTCATGAATCGGAAGCAACAAGACAGCAATAAAAAAAGTTCAATTGTAGTTAAATTTACAAATAAAAAATCAAAGAAAGTTTTTATGCAAGAGAAGTCAAAATTGAAAGAAGTTGACTTAAGAAAAGTTTTTATAAATGATTTCATGTGCAAAGAGACAATGGAAGTATTAAAACATGCAAAGTCTTTAAAAACGATTGGTTTCGAATTCGTTTATTCTAGAGGTGGCAAGGCAATAAAATGATTATTGAGGCAAACTATCCTTCGGTCTTAAAAGTACACAAAATTATTCCCATTCTTCAAAAATCTCTAGGTATAAATAAAATTGAAAATTATAGACCAATCTCCCTGCTTTCGATTATTGATAAAATATTTGAAAAACTTATATTTGAGCAACTAACAAACTATTTGGAATATAATAAGATGTTATTTGATCGGCAGTACGGATTTAAGAAAGGCGCAGGTACGGATGAAGCTGTTATTAATGTGGTTGATTACATTTGTAACGGACTAGATTCTGGGTATAAAGGAGTAGCTGGAGTATTTTTTGATTTGTCCAAAGCTTTTGATCTGGTGGACAATAAAATTTTGATAAAAAAAACTGGAAATTTTTGGATTTTCTCAAAAATCCATTTTATTGTTTAAGGATTATTTAAAAAACAGATGGCAGTATGTTCAAGTTGGTGAATGCAAAAGTAATCAGTTGGATGTTTTGTGTGGAGTTCCACAAGGCAGCGCACTTGGGCCACTGTTATTTAAAATTTTTATTAATGACATCAAAAACATAAAGTTTAACGGAAAGCTGTTTATGTTTGCTGACGATATATGCTTGTTTTACAATTATAAGTTTCAGCAGGTGCTGCAAATGCAAATAGAATATGATTCGGCGATTTTGTCAGAATTTTTAAGATTAAATAAATTAATTCTAAATGCAAACAAAACTAAAGTTGTAAAATTTAGACCATATATGCTAACTACTGATCAAAATTTGAGCGTGCATATTGATGGTAAAATAATAAATGAGTCTGAGAGCGTTAAATATCTTGTATTAACATGAATCAGAACATTATGTGGGAAAATCACATAAACAGAATGAAATCGAAAATATCTTCAGGAATCGGAATTCTTTATAAATTTAAAAACAAGTTAGATGTTAAAACCAAAATGTTACTATATCAGTCCTTGGTTCACTCTCATTTGACGTATCTTCCGATAATTTATGGATGCAGATCACGCTCTGCATTAAAATCAGCACAAAATAAAGCATTAAAAATCGTATTCAATCTTCCGCTGCGGTTTAGTACAATAAATCTTTTCAGAAATTATGCTAAAACAACACTCCCAGTAAATGGTTTATACAAGCAAAAGCTGTTAACATACGTTTTTAAATGTTTAAAAGGTTTTGGTTCTCATACCATGCAATTTCACCAGAATGTAACATACACTCACAGGATTACAAGACAGGCTTTGGATTTAAACGTTACGAAATGTCGTCTAGAGTTAACCAAACAACGCGTGAGTTATTATGGACCCATGCAGTTTAATCAACTGCCTGATGATTTAAAAAACATTTCAGTTTTATCGACTTTTAAAATCAATTTGAAAAAATATTTGTTAGAAAATGTCGAAATACTTCTTACATCTTGAACTATTTAACTTGTTACTTTTTATTCTATTATTTTTGTTTCTTTTTTTTTAAATTTTACACAACTCATGTTTCCTTTTTAAATAAAACATAGAAAAATCTATTGATATAAGAAATTTGTAAACATTTAGTTGCCTTACTAGCCTCTATCAAGCCTTTACCGGCGCTGAGGCAAAATATTTAAAATTTTTGTAATTAAATTATGTTTTGAAATAATAATAATAAAAAAAAATCAATTGATTTGGGCGATTTTAAATAACAAACTTACCAGAACGTTAGTGAATCATTTTTTAAGCAAACGAGCACCCTAGCCGCCCGATTGAAGTTGCCATCGTGATTTCCACAGACAGACAGGCGGACAGACGGACATCGCTATATCAACTCCACTTGTTATAAGGATCACAAATATATATATTTTTTGGGGTCCAGAATTTGTTTTCTAATTATTACAAACGGAATGACAAACTTATATATACCCTCTGCACACTGGGGTGGAGGGTATAAAAATCGCCAATATGAAAAATGAAAACGAAAAATGCAAAATGAAAAATGGAAAATAGAAAAAGAAAAATGGAAAATGTAAACAGGAAAATGCAAAATGGAAAATAGAAAATGAAAAATGGAGAATGGAAAATGGAAAATGAAAAATGGAAATAGAAAAATGAAAAATTGAAAATGGAAAATGAAAAACTAAAACTTAAAAATTAAAAATTACAAATGAAAAATTAAAAATTAAAAGTTAAAAATTTAAAATTAAAAATAAAAATGAATAACAATCAAAATTACGAATTAAATTAAAAAATGAAAACTAAAAATTAAAAAATAAAATTAAAATTAAAAATTTAAAATTAAAAATAAAAAATTAAAAACTAAAAATTAAAAATTAAAAATTAAAAAATAAAAATTTAAAATTAAAAATTAAAAATTAAAAATTAAAAATTAAACAAAAAATTAAAAATTAAAAATTAGAAATTAAAAATTGTTATCATTTTTTATAAAAAGAAAAGATAATATAATATAAACTGACCAAAAAGAAAAAACAATAACGTTAAATTTAATTGGTATTCGGAATTAATGTTTCAGTATCGGCAATAGTTTTAAAGTGGTAGCCGTACTCAACATTGGGTGTAATATTGAGTTTAATGCGCAGGTGGAGGGTATCAAAAAATTCGGCAAAGCCGAATTTAACACTCTTACTTGTTTATTGGTTCACTCTATTCTTTTGATCTTTATAACAAGGAAGTTGTTTTTTAACAACTTCAGAAAGTATCTTTCTTAAAGTATCCTTTTTTAGAATATCTTTTTAAAAAAGTACCTCGTTTTTATTTATATACCCCAGTGTGCAGAGGGTATATATGTTTGTCATTCCGTTTGTAATAATTAGAAAAAAAATTTTGGACTTAATAATATATGTATATATATATATATGATCCTTACATCAAGGGAAGTTGATATAGCGATGTGCGTTTGTCCGTCTGTGGAAATCACGATCACGAAACCAATCGGAGAGCTTGGGTGCTCGTTGGCATAAAAAATGATTTTCTTAACATCCTGAGAAGTTTGCTATTAAGAATCGTCCAAGTCGGTTTTATAAATCCCGAGAATTGAATGAAGAAGTAAAAAAAGTCTTGAAAAAATATGATTTGTCTTGTCTCGATAGGATATCGAGGGTGCTCATTTTTAGTGAAAATGATTCACTAACACTATGAGAAGGTTTCAGTTTGAAAAATCATGAAAATAGGTCTAATAGGTCCCGAGAAATCACTGAAAAAGTAAAAAAAAAAATTTTAAATATATATTTCTATATTGTTCTCGTTGTTATTCTAAATGTGGTTTTTGTGGTCGTTGTGGTGATAATAATAATAAAAACTAACTCAAAAATGCCAAGATAGAATAATTTAAAAGTTTCCATTGTTTTGGCATCACTAAAAAAATTTGTCAGATCATTTTTGTCACCGCCACGAGTCTGCCTGCAAAGCTTCAGATCGATTGGGTCACGGGAAAAGGGTTAAAAATCGATCCAAAATATTGTCGACAAACAGACAAGCAGACATATAATGCTGAACTACCTAGTTATTAATAAAAAAAATAATGTAAATTTACCAAAAAAAAAAAAAAACAATATTCTGCGATTTTTATAACATCGGAAACTGTTACAAATACAAATACTGTTACAAATATCAAAATACTCTTAATAATATACGTATATCCTATATTTGTATATCCATAATAACCGCATCTTAGAAATAAATCGGTATATTATATTATTTAACTATTATATATCAATGTTTTCATAGCATTCTAATTAATACGAGTATATAACTGATAGATGCGTTCATAACATTATAATATATATAAAAGGTCAATGCTCAAAATTGTTTTCTCCTTATGCGTTTCATTTATATAAAATTCTGCAATATTTTGTTTAGGGAAAAAACATTTTTTTTGTATTAACAAACAGTATCACTTCATTTTGCTCAGTGTTACCATGCCTCTTCTGTGGCGCCACAATTTTATTATATTTTTACATGAATATCCACAGTAGATGGCGCCACAATTTTATTATATTTTAACATGAATATCCACAATTTCAATTAAATATCAAATGCTTAGTATTATATATGTTTAAACTGCACACGGGGCCGATTAAAGAAGTATCAATGAGTTTTTTTTCTTATAAAACAGTTCAACATATAATATTATTATTCCGCTTTAACTACAAGGTATAAGATTGCGATTACATACAATTTTTAAAAATCGTTTATAATTACTAAGTCATTAATATTCACAAAAATTCGAAATTGCACCTTTTGCAAATGTTATTAAATTAAAATGCTTAATTTCCATTTGATATTAAGAATATATCAGTTCTAAAAATTGGAATTCAGATATCCAATTATAATTTAGAATATATCAATTGAATTTCAGAAAATCATATTTAAACTTCGAAAATAATAATTTGAAGTTTAGAAAACATCATTCGAATTTTTTAATATATGTGACCCGGTCTATGAAAAGGTGGCTTATGACGCTCTTTCACATGGTGAAAATCAGAAAGTCCTAACTTGCTTAGAAGTGTACTAAAAATGTGGATAAAGAAGGGCACACATGAAAGAAAAAAGAATTTTATTGAAAATCGAGAATCAAGATAATACATGGAATTGAAAATGAAAAAAAGGATTGAACACTACAAAAATGATTTTACCAAAAAAATTAGCTATTTTGCACAAAAAATATTTATTTAGCAATATGTAGTAGTTTTCTTCGCCGTCATCCTTGTTGAAACCTTTGAAGTTGCTCGTTTTTTGAATCTTCTTCTGGAGATGAGGCCTTACGTTTTCTTGATTTTTTATTGGAGTTGAATTCGCAGGTTTCTTGAGTTTTTTTATTTTTTGGATCGTGATTTGACGATGCAGCTATAGGTTTCGGTTTCTGTTTCGACGATGAAGCTACAGGTTTTGAGGATGAAGCCTTGGGTTCCTTCGATGCCACTTTTGTGGCTGGTAAAGCATCTTCAGATTTTTTGGTGGCATTTTTTTCGATGGCAATGGAGCCCAAATATCCGCATTCATGGAATCTGAAACCAAGCTTCTGAGGTTCTGATAAATGTACCACTGACGCTGCAGAGATAAACCAACTGGTTGGATAATTTCGGGCATGTTGTCATCAACTGGGTTTAATGACAGTTGAAATGATTCAACATCCTCGCTGTCCGCAAATTTTTTGGTTTTTAATGAGTTTTTGTTCATTATAAACTGATTTAATTGTGTAATACCAACAAGTGGCTTGTAGAATGGTTTAAAATAACTGTCCCATTCATACCAAAAGACATTTTTCGACGATACAGCTATATTATGGCCACCTAGTGACGATTGTACGACGCACTGCAGTAAATCTTCATATGTATCAATATTAGTAACAGCATACTTGGCTAGCGTAATTGATATTGTGTTCACTATTGAAGAAAACGACAATTTTTATTACAATAGATAGAACTTAAAAAGAAGTAAACAATGGCTTACTTACTACGACAGTAATCACATAGATCATTCGCTGGTTTCATTACTGTAATATAAGGTATGTGTTTGGCCCATATGCGTCGAAAGGAACAATACTCATCTTCAGTTCATCATCACCGAGTGAAGCAATGTATTTTCGATAAACTGAGGCCTTTTTCTCATTAGATGGTAACTTCATTACACGATAATCTTTGAATTTGGGTAAAAGTCCTGGCAGTGGAAGAGCCAATAGATCGGCTGTATACTCAATAAATTTGAAAGCTTTTTTGATATCAGATGGTCGAAGCGCTCTCCAATGTGTAGATGGTTTATTTGCGAGCGCACGTACCCGTGTTATGGCACCATGTGTATGAAAATGTCGAAGTAAATTTTCAAAACGTTTTCTTCCACACGCATGCACAAAAAGGAAAAATGAGCGGCAAACAGGTAAGTGATAAAATATGAACATCAATTTATGCCTTTCAACATCTTTACCTTTTTGCCTTTCATTTCGTCATTTTTGTGTAGGCATCTCCAAGTTTGTCTGTGCACATTATTGCTGATTCGATATGGCTCAGCATAACCAAATCAAGTACATGTTTTGATAATTCTAGATAGTTGTTTCTTGCATTTTCTATTATCTTTCACGGTATCATTTTTTGGCATTTCTTATTACAGCAATCTTCCGAAATAAATTTATTTACCAATTCCTTTTCTTTGTTATCTATAGTAGACAAGTCCAATGTAAAAAAAACTTTGTTCCACTTCCATTTGATCTTCAGCTTGAAATAATGATTATAGTTCCTCATCGTAATTGATACCAACATCATCGAAAGAATCATCATCATTCTCTTCATTTTCACCACAATATTTTTGAAAAACCTCGCTAAATTCTTCATCGACAGACATTATTCACTAGTTCATAACGGAAAAGACCAACAGAAACAATTACACCAACGAGATAACGAAAAAAACTGACGAAATGCATTGTTTATCTTTAACAGCTGATTTCTCGAAATTTTGTTTTTGAGTCATAAGCCACCTTTTCATAGACCGGGTCACATATAAAAATTTTATTCTTTAATCACAAATTGAAATTCAAAACAACACCGAATTTGTTTACATTTAAAAAATCAACTGAAATTAAAAATAAAGATGTAATTCAGGTAACATTAATAGCATTTCAAAATAAGAAAACATTTATTTAAATTCAAAGATATCAAATAAATTTTAGAAAACATCAATTAATATTTAAGGATTGCGCTCATAAAAATTGTTACATAAGTAAATAGCAATAACTTTTAAAGGAAAGAACAAATTCTAATAAAAAAAAGTACAACTAATTGATGAGAATGTTATTTATATGTTATTTTTCACAATTGTTTTGAATGAAAATTTTAAGTTCTTCAGGAAATAAAAATTCAAATTCAAATTGAGTGTTTGGAGTCAATAAATGTAAATATATTTTTTTTAAATAGTATAATTCAAAATAACTTTGCCACTGACGATTTTCTTCTTTCAAAAGTTGGCATCACTGGGTTAGATTTTGTATTGTATTGTTTTATGTAAAAAAGCTTTAATTCTCCGTATTTTCAAAATATGGCAATATTTTAACAAAAAAAAAAATGAGAGAGCTTTATAGACCCCATTTGCAAATAAACAAAAATCAGCTGTTAAGCGGATCAAAACCAAAGACAATATAAATAAATGTCAAAGAAATATGGAAGCAACAGAAATCTTATTTACTCAATGTTGAAATTCTCAATAATATATTCCCATATTTTAACTTTCACGAACAACTAAAATTAACCTGTGTCTGTAGTGTATCATATCCTGAATGATCATTAATTATCTATGGAAACTAAAATATAAAGAACAAGAAGTTAGCCGAACACCAAATAATTATATTTAGCTAACAGAATAAATAGTGATTGTTTGGAATTGAAAGTATTGTAAAAAACACGAATAGTATTGAATTACGACGAGTTAGATGAGTTTTTAAGTTTAAACTTTTGTTGAAACTTCGTTTAGTGCATCAACCATACACACATTTTGATATTAAATATGAATTTTCAAATTTGATTTTTGTTGAAGGCGCCATAACGAATGAACATGCTGTCCACCTTTCGTCCACAATTGGAAAAATTATGTTCAAAAAGTTGTGTAATGTCAATGGGAAAATCTAATATGAACGAAAACGCATATTGTAATGTTTTATTCCTTTCAGCAGCAGATTGCCAACATTTGCGAGATTAATTGAATGTTAAATTGAACAATCTACTGAGAGTGCTTCCTTGTTTTGTTTCTACATTGAAAAAAACATTATGTAATACTCTAACTTAAATAATTACTTATTTTTAAAGAACTTTATTTTAAAATTCATGAATTACAAAAGAAAAGTAGTAATGTAAAAATGTATTTGACTAAATACGATTAATTGAAAATGAAAATAATTTACTAGAAAACTTTTCAGCAAAAAAAGTGATTACCACAATGTTATTATGGTATAGAATTGCATTTATTTCGACCAAGCATTACTACATAAGAACTTATTTTCACCATGATATTAAAGTTTGACTTCATAGCATGATATGCAGTGGTATGGAATATGCAAAAGTTTTTTCTTTTGATTTTAGAAGCGAATTAGGGTACAAATAAGATCTGAAAACTCTGATTATGCTAGTGGAATCAATATAAAAAATCGACTAAAAACAAAACAACAAAAAATAGAGAACTTCCCTACAAGAACAGTGACGGGCATTTGACCGGTGATATGACCGTCACTACTGACTGAAGTGTCGGTCATCGCGTAGAACAAAGTTTTTATCATTTTATTAAGGCAAATATGCCAAAACTGACCGAAACTTTTGTGTACATGTGATTTTGCATCTTACTCTAACCTATGAACGTATGTAAACCATATAATATATATCTGAACTGCTCACTCTACCGCTGTTTAGTAGTCAACGATGATAGATATATATATCATCGTTGACCGGTCACATTTGATGGATATATACATCATCATTGACTTGATTATAATGAAACACGACTTATTATTTTTTATTTTTTTTATTTATTGTATTAAAAATCAAATTCAAAATTAAAAATAAACATTTAAATATTAAAAACACAACAATATCACTAATTCCGAAACGTGGTGATAACTTTAAAACAATGTTGAAACAAGACAATGGGCTTAACTTAAAACAGATATTTAAACAACTTTGCTGACTTTTCACTCGAAACATCCCTAAACTCAATAGAAATTTCCGGTAATGGGCCTTAGTGCAATCAGTAGTTTCTTAAAGAAAACAATTTATTATAACACTTACATATATATCAACAATTTATATTAAAGCTTACCTTTTGAGTGTTGTGAATTAACAATTTCGGCCAAACCTGATACAATTCATTTGGAAAATTGATGAGTAAATGATGTATCCATTCAAATACTGCTACCTTTGTTTGTACAGAACAGTGTGTGAGATATTGTGATAATACCTCCATAAATCAATTTGTTCAATATTCTGAGATCTTTGTTCTTTTGAAGAAATTAATTTCATTTCAGATTATCAATATCATATTCCAGAATGGCATGAACTAAAACATTCAAATATTAAAACAAACTCCCATATCCATGTTATGGCAACAGACTGAAAGATAGATATAAGGATTACTGTAAAATGCTGCAAAGAAGATTTACTTTGTTTCTAGCTACAATTTTTAATAAAATGTCAGTGCATTACCTTAATACGTTCATTTGGTGATTGCGCATGTATTAACAATATATTTATAGTGTCTTCCATGCGCACTTAACTGGAATCATTACGAATCGATTTAATAAACTGTGTCAGCGTTGTTTCACACAATTATATTTCTTGTGTATTAGCTTACAACATCATAAAAAAATCCATCAATAATATCAAATAGATAACCATATTATTTTCTGGTACAGCATTCACAATCGAAATCCAGGATATAACATATTGTCGCACAATATAATTCTTTACACAAATGCGTTTCCTAAGAGGTATAAAAGTTCTAGATTGAAAGTTTGTGAAGATTCTACAGCAATATCTTTAAGTTAACGATCCAACAGGAATAGGCCACAAGAAGCGAGCAAAAAAAATTGTGGAAGGGTATAATGGAGGGACGTGCCACCACAATTGAGAATGGCACTAACGAATTCACTGACATATTTTGAAGGATTCTAAAGAAACAACAAAAATTAACTTGAACTTTTTAATTTAATTAATTAATTACCTTTCCTAAACCTAAACAAAAACAACTCTACAGCAGCAACAATGACAGTCATATGTTTTTAAATAGAAAAAAAACTGCAAGTATGTTAGTACAAAAATTGTTTATGTGTTAGTTTCAGTCATTCATTTCTTGTAGGGTTAAGACTTTGTACCAGGGGCCCTTTCTAATAAGTGACAAAAAAGTTATTTTATAGTTTTTAGTTTTTCGAGAAGCAATAAAAAATCATTTTTATGGAGTTAACAAAACATTGGAAACCTTTACAATAATTGAAAACTTTTTGGTTTCAATATGGGTATCCATTATTTTTATACCCTCCATACCAGTGTGCAGAGGGTATATAGGTATAACTTTGTCATTCCATTTGTTGTAATTGGAAAAAATTCTGGACGCCATAATATATATTCGTAATCCTCATACCAAGCGGAGTTGATATAGCAATATCCATCTTTCCGGCTATGGATATCACGATCACGCCCTCAATAAATCAGCGGTAGCTCGCCTTTATTGAAAATGAAACATTGACATCCTGAGCAGGTTGCTATTTAAACCGTCAAATCGGTTTAGTGGACTTGAAAAAATATAATTTTTTAATATTGATCTTGTTATAGTTGTTATTCAAAAAGTTTATGCCATTCACACCACTGCGCAGAGGCCTGTCTGTGTATCTGTTGATATCATGTTCATTCACAAAATAAACCATTTACCTGGCTGAACTTAGAATAACATTGTTTGTCACTATCTGGATCAGGTTAGTCTTTAAAATGGGATAAATCGGACACCATTGTGCCAATATATGACCTAAAATATGAAGACACCTCTAAAAATGCTGAAAATTTATAGTATTTGTTGTAATAATTTTTTAGTATTAAGTTTATCAAATTGTTTAGTTTTTCATTTTTACAAATAGTGCATTTTTACAATAGTTACATTTGTTACAAATAGTGCAATAAGTCCATATATTAATGTAAACGTAAAACATAGGTGGAGGGTATCAAAGAGTCGGCATAGCCGAATTTAACACTCTTACTTGTTTTTTTTTAAGTACCTCGTTTTAAAAAGTACCTACTCCTTAAAAAAATTTTTTTGCTTAAAAAATAACCTTCAAAAAACATCTTTTCTTAAACAAGTACATTTTCTTAAAAATCTACCCTTTTTTAAAAAGAACATATTTAAAAAAAAGTAGTTTTTTAAACTACTCATTTTTTAAAAAATTATTTTTTTAAAGTAAATTTTCTTAGAAAGTTACCTTTTCTCAAACAAGGATCTTTTATATAAAATAACTTTTTTTTAAACACATTAAAAAAAAGTAAATTCTTTTACAGTGTAATGGTGCGGCGGTGGTGGAATTTCCGCTTCCTGTTTCCCTGAGCCTTTGCTGGTCGCACGTGCTTGCGAAGGGGCCTAGCTCGCCGGATGGGTGGGGTCTTGCTCAGGCCCAGGGAAACCGCACTACAGATGTTCACGTGCGATTTACAAAAAAAAAACTGTAAAAAAACGGAATCTAACGGATGGATGGATGGCATACTTACCTTCCGGTGGGGACTAGCTGTTATGCCCCTTTTTGCCCTCCCTACCATGTTACTTGATATTCCATCTTACTTGGAGGTAACCCACTTTAATAAAAAAAGTTTTGGTTTGGTTTGGTTTCCTACATTGGGTTATATATAAAATTTTTATTTACCCTTCATTTTAAGGATTTTAATTGTAAATTAAATTTATCAACATTTTTATGGTAACTTTAAACACTTTATGTTTAGGAAAAAATTTTAATTTTAGGATATTTTTAAATTTTTGCAAAATTTTATTTTTTTTTATTGAAATTTGAATGTTTAGGAAAAATTTAAATTCTAGCAAAATTTTATACATATTCAGGAAGATAATTTTAATTTAGGAAAATTTTTAAATTTTAGCTTAATTTTAATGTTAGGAGAATTTTAAATTTTAGCTTAATTTTGTTTTAGCAAAATTTTATATTTAACCAAATCTTATCATTAGCCAAATTTTTATATATAACAATATTCTTAATTTAGAAAAAAAAATTTTTTTTTTAGTTTAACTTTTATATTTAGAAGAATTTTATATTTATAAAATTTTATTTATATTTTTGTTAGAAAATTTTATTTAAAAATTTAAGATAAAGTTGTGTTTGATAATTTAACTATTGCTAGAAAAATTTTATTTAAATTGTATTTTGTTTGTTTCTTTTCGGTACTGTACCTTTTCTGACAGTGGTTGGTATTATAAAAATAGCGGTAAATATATAAACGAAAATTTATGCGCTTATCAACACACCATGAGGTGTGGTATTTATGGAAGTGTTAATTTAAATGTGGTGTTCGTTTTTTCTTTTTGGGTACCGTTTTGATTTTGGTTTATTATAAAATTCTTAGGTATATAATTTTATATTTAGTAAAATTTTTATATTTAGTAAAATTTTATATTTAGAAAATTTTATTTAAAAATTTTATTTTTAGAAAAATATTAGTTATATATAGAAATTTTTATTTAGAAAATTTATTTTTAGCAAAATTTTATATTTAGAAAATTTTATTTAGAAAGTTTTATTTTTAGCAAAATTTTATATTTAATCCATTTAATATTTAGCAAAATTTTATAAAATTTTTAAATTTATATGTTACAAACATTTTATTTTGAAAATTATGGGTATTAAAAGAAAAATTACCGCCTTATCGCTGGTGTTGTATCCCGATGAGGTACCGATGAAGCTGCTGCCGCCGGACGCCGTGGTTGTGTCTCGCAATATGCCATTGGAAAAAGTTGGCCATAGCTTAATTCTGCATATGATTAGTTAATGTTTTATTACCACAATTTGTTTTTGTAATCGGCTAAATGTATTCTTCTTCTTTATTCTTATCACCATTAATTTTTTATAGAGATTTTTTTTATTTTGTTTCACATTTATGTAATTACATACAACTTATATAAAAATAAAATTACACTCCAACACAAAAATCCAACTTTATGATTTTCTTCGCAACATTAAAATTGTTCATTAATGGATTAAGTATTATTATTAAGTTATATTATTTGGTAGGCATCTATTATTTGTTGTTATATGTATGTTTTCATTAAAAATTTATGTACAAATGTCACTAAAATCTAAAGTTATTTTTTTTTCTTAAAGTTTCTAAAATTAACACTACATTTTTAATTTTAAGAGGTTTTTCCTCAACCTTCTTTTGCAACTATCATAATTCAACTCCTCTTTCTGTTCTTAAATTTAATTTTGTATTTCTTTAAACTTTAATGTTAATCTTAATTTTAATCTTTAATTTATTTTACATTCTACACTAATTTTAAACTTCACTTAACTCTACATTTTATTTTTTAAGAGGTTTTTCCTCAACCTTCTTTCTTTATCTACATTTCAACTCCTCACAAACTTGATTAAGCTCTACAATTTTTAACGGGCTGTTCCCAAAAATCATAGACATAAGTCCGAACGAATGCCAAAAATCGATACCTAAGTATACATCATGTGTTAGATCGGGTATTATATACAAACGAACTAGTTTGGTTATATTTCGATAAGTAATATTTGTTTCTACGAAACCTAAAATTTTATATTGCTGACCGCCAGCTGCTTCTACGAAATTAGAAAATTTTTTAAATGGTAAGTTTTTACTAAGGAAAGTTTTTGCAGCGGAACCACTTATGCAAGATAAAGAGGCGCCTGAATCCAAAAGGCCTAATAATTTCATTCCAAAGATATCAATAGATTCAATACAACTTCGGACTTTAAACTTGTTTAATTTTAACATTTTATAACAAATTCTAATTCGTAGAGTATTTCTTTTTACTTTATGAATTTGGGTGTTAAATTTCGGTGGGGTGCTAATAGTTTCGCAAAAAATTCACTTCCTAGCTAATTCATATAATGTAACTCTTTCATGATAGGGCTTGATGGGAAATAAAACTGGTTTAGACTTTTCCTTGTCATTCTGCAAAATTGTAAAATTCGTAAAATTGGTGGAATCGGTTTGTGTGCTACCGTCAGAGCTGGTCTTTAAAATTTCTGTGGGGTTGTCATATTTTTCAAGTAGTTTTTCGCCTAAAACTGAATTTAATTTGTTCTCGAGCGGAAGCTGGTGTTGTTGCTGGCGCTCGCCTTGAAGTTTCCCTGACACGTTTCGCATTGGGGTCTGTAGACACCTACGGAACCACAACCGTAACAGAATACGGTCCTGTCTTCGAGACAGTCCATATACCTGTGGCCTTCCTTTCGGCAGTTCCAGCAGATATTATTTTGTCTTCGGGCCGGGTCTTCTTTTGGTTTTCGAACCTCGCAAACTTCTTCAGGGGGGTCTTCATCGAAAAATTCATCCTCAATGTCAATTTCATTAACTTGTCTTCTAAAAGTCGCAAAACTAAATGGCGTAAATGGGAGACATTATTAATTTGGAGGTAAAATAGTTCCCTTCTCAAATGAGGTCTTAAATTCCTTCTAAGGAGTTCGGTCAATTCAGATTCGCTAAGGGGATATCGTAGACGATCGCATAGCTGTAGCTGGGTAGCTCGCCTTTATTGAAAATGAAACATTGACATCCTGAGCAGGTTGCTATTTAAACCGTCAAATCGGTTTAGTGGACTTGAAAAAATATAATTTTTTAATATTGATCTTGTTATAGTTGTTATTCAAAAAGTTTATGCCATTCACACCACTGCGCAGAGGCCTGTCTGTGTATCTGTTGATATCATGTTCATTCACAAAATAAACCATTTACCTGGCTGAACTTAGAATAACATTGTTTGTCACTATCTGGATCAGGTTAGTCTTTAAAATGGGATAAATCGGACACCATTGTGCCAATATATGACCTAAAATATGGAGACACCTCTAAAAATGCTGAAAATTTATAGTATTTGTTGTAATAATTTTTTAGTATTAAGTTTATCAAATTGTTTAGTTTTTCAAATATTTTGTTTACATTTGTTACAAATAGTGCAATAAGTCCATATATTAATGTAAACGTAAAACAAAGAGTCGGCATAGCCGAATTTAACACTCTTACTTGTTTTTTTTTAAGTACCTCGTTTTAAAAAGTACCTACTCCTTAAAAAAATTTTTTTGCTTAAAAAATAACCTTCAAAAAATATCTTTTCTTAAACAAGTACATTTTCTTAAAAATCTACCCTTTTTTAAAAAGGACATATTTTAAAAAAAGTAGTTTTTTAAACTACTCATTTTTTAAAAAAGTATTTTTTTAAAGTAAATTTTCTTAGAAAGTTTCTCAAACAAGGATCTTTTATATAAAATAACTTTTTTTTAAACACATTAAAAAAAAGTAAATTCTTTTACAGTACTTTTAAAAAAAAAGCACATTTTCCTGGTATAATGCAAACCGAATAATTTTTAGCTCTCAAGACATTGAAAAGTATTATTCCTTATTGTGACTATTGGTATTCTGTTGTAACGCAATGAGCAATGAATTGCGACCCCATAAAGTATTTGTATTCTTAATCCCTACAACAACTCGAGTCCATATAATGTCCGTTCATGCGTCTGTCTTGAAATTATGGTCATTCAACAAAATATACCATTTACCTGGGTAAAGTTAAAATAGTATTGTTTGTCATTACTACGAGCAGGTTGGTATTTGAAATGGGTTAAATTGGGCATCACTGTGTCAGAATAATGTCTAAAATAAGGAGATACCTCTAAAAATGCTAAACAAATCAGTGTATTTGCTGAACTAATTTGGTATTAAGTTTAAAAAATTGTTTACTTTCTCAACTATTTTGTCTACATTTATAATCAATACTTAAACCTAGGTGGATGGTAGCAAAAATTCGGCACAACCGGATTTAACACTCTTAAATGTTATTTATAAAAAATGGCACATTGCTTCAAAATCATCTTGCCATGTTACTCCACTAAGATATAATGGTATAATGCTTATCTCTGTATTTCGTATTTTGATTACAATGGATTCAATTTCTGCTTCTGTTTTAAAATTCCAATTTAAATTTCGTTTTTTAATTCCTGTCTTACACCATAAAAACTTCCACCGAGTGCTCTCCCAAATCTGCTACAGCCATTAAAAAAAATCATATGTGACCGATCACAGGGGAGATGTATAAACATCTAGAGCCGTATGCAAAAAAATTAAAGTGTACTTCAAGTAGACTTTATTGTATGTTTTTCATACAAAATTTGTTGATAAAGTCTACTTGAAGTACACTTAAATTTTTTTGCATACGACCCCTAGTAGTTAAAGATTTTTGTATGGCACTTTTTTAAAATCAAACAGAAAGCGTCATCTATGTATCCAGTGTTGCCATAATTTGAAATTGTTAAGATGCTAAATTGCAAAAAAAAAAAAAGATTTGTGACGGCCGTTTACTTAACAGCACATACAAGTCACATTAAAACGAAACGTTATTTTTTTTGCCATGTAAAATTTTTTGCAAAAATAAAATACCGTTTCGTCTGTATGTGATTTGTTTAAATGTTTGTTTTGTGTTTTCAGTACCCTTTAATAAAACACTTGATGTTGGGTTTTCTTGTTACCAACTGCCTGTTTTATTGTTTTATGTCCATTCACTCAATCACAAACTTTGCTATCAGTCTGGTCAAACCACTTTTTTATACCCTCCACTCCAGTGTGCAGAGGGTATATATAAGTTTGTCATTCCGTTTGTAATAATTAGAAAAAAAAAATTTGGACCCCATAAAATATATATATTTGTGATCGTTATAACAACCGGAGTTGATATAGCGATGTCCGTCTGTCCGTCTGTGGAAATCACGATGACGGCATCAATCGGGCAGCTAAGATGCTCGTTGGCATAAAAAATGATTCATTTACATCCTGAAAAGTTTGCTATTTAAAACCGTCCAAATCGGTCGGTTAGGGCCCGAGATTTGAATGAAGAACTAAAAAAAGTCTTGAAAAAATATAATTTTCTATGTTGTTCTTGTCACGATCACGCCCTCAATAGGATAGCTAGGGTGATAATTTTTAGTGAGAATGATTCACCAAATTCATGGGAAGATTTCTACTTCAAAAATCATTAAAATCGGTGGAACAGGTCCAGGTAAATCTATGAAAAATTAAAAAAAAAATGAAAAACATGATGTTTCCATATTGTTCCTGTTGTTATTCTAAATGTTGCATTGTTGTCAATGTTGTCAATGTTGGACTTGTTGTTTTTGTGGTCGTTGTGGTAATAATATAATAAAAACAAACCCTTTGTACATTTTTTTGTGAACTCTGGTAGAAAATTTTAAAAGTTTCCATTGTTTTGGCATCACTAAAAAAATTTGTTAGATCATTTCTGTCATTGCTACGAGCCTGCATGCAAAATTTCAGATCGATTGGCTCACGGGAAAGGGGCTAAAAATCGATCCAAAATTTTGTCGACAAGCAGACACTACCAGTTAATATAACTTGTTCTTTACACAGGCTACTGCTTTTGGAGCCAACTTCAAGTCTATTTATATAGTTTCGTAAGCATAACTGATAAAATTATTTCTATTATTTTTTGCTGTAAGTAATAAATTATAAATATACTGAATTTGCAAACTAAAATGGATACATATATTGGAGGTGCTTTAATACAAAAGAGTTAACGAAACAAAATCAAAAAAAAAAAAAAACAACTCTACAACATCAACAATGGCAGTCATATGTTCTTCAAATAAAAAAAAAACTGCAAGTGTGTTTTGTTGGCTACAAAACAAAAATAGTGTTGACAATATAACAAAATATGTAAAAGAAGTTAGTGCTATGAAATATTTTATTTTGTTTAAAAAAAAAATCGCAAAATGAAAGGCTATAATTCCATTAATAATCAAAAGGCGTTAAACTAATTTATTTATTTTTACGTTGTACTAATGCATTTTAAATAAGTAAAAGTAATTGTATATTTAAATAAAAATGCATTTGTATTATATGTTGCTGTCGTATTCCGAAAAATCAAGTAGCTGACTATACGACTACAAATGTTGCTGCCAGCAGTCGTCTATGTGTTTCATTCATGATGTTGCATTTTTTTGCGAGCAATACTTACATACCCTACAAGAAATGAATGACTGAAACTAACACATAAACAATTTTTGTACTAACACATTTGCAGTTTTTTTCTATTTAAAAACATATGACTGTCATTGTTGCTGTTGTTAAGGTTTAGGAAAGGTAAGTAATTAATTAAATTAAAATTAAATTAAAAAGTTCAAGTTAATTTTTGTTGTTTCTTTAGGATTCTTCAAAATATGTCAGTGGATTCGTTAGTGCAATTCTCAATTGTGGTGGCACGTCCCTCCATTATACCCTTCCACAATATATTTTTTGCTCGCTTTTGGCCTATTCCTGTTGGATCGTTAACTTAAGATATTGCTGTAGAATCTTCACAAACTTTCAATCTAGAACTTTTATACCTCTTAGGAATCGCATAAATATATTGTTAATAGATGCGCAATCACCAAATGAACTTATTAAGGTAATGTACTGACATTTTATTAAAGCTTCTAGCTAGAAACAAAGTAAATCTTCCTTGCAGAATTTTACATTAATCCTTATATCTCTTTCAGTCTGTTGCCATAACATGGATATGTTTTTTTTAATATTTGGCTCCAATGTTTTAATTTATGCCATTCTGGAATATAGTGTGGAATATAATGTTGATAACATGAATATTAAGGAATGTGCAGTATCCGTAAATTCGTCCATAATGTAATTAGGTTTCAAAAGAAAGATCTAAAAATATTGAACAAATTGATTTATGGAGGTATTATCACAATATCTCACACACCGTTCTGTACAAACAATTTTCCAAATGGTGTGTATCAGTTTTGGCCGAAATTGTTAATTCACAACACACAAAAGGTGAGCTTTAATATAAATTGTTGATATGTGTTATAATATATTGTTTTCTTTAAGAACCTACTGATTGCACTAAGGCCCATTACCGGAAATTTCTATTGAGTTTAGTCAATTTATTCAGTGCTAAGTTACGAACCGCTTTGAGGGATGGTTCGAGTGAAAAGTCAGCAAACATTGTCTCAAAGTTATCGACACGTTTCGGAATTGATGATATTGTTGTGTTTTTAATATATTAATGTTTATTTCTATTTTTGAATTTTTGATTTTTAATACAATAAATAATTATAAATAAAAAATAATAAGTCGTGTTTCATTATAATCAAGCGTGACCGGTCAATGATGATGTATATAGCCATCAAGTATGACCGGTCAGCGATGATGGATATATCTATCATCGTTGACTACTAAACAGCGGTAGAATGAGCAGTTCAGATATATATTATATGGTTTACATACTTTCATAGGTTAGAGTAAGATGCAAAATCACATGTACACAAAAGTTTCGGTCAGTTTTGGCATATTTGCCTTAATAAAATGATAGAAACTTTGTTCTACGCGATGACCGACACTTCAGTCAGTAGTGCCGGTCATATCACCGGTCAAATGACCGTCACTGTTCTTGTAGGGATATATTCTAAATAAAGAAATAATAGTTCTTTTCATACTGCGAAATCTATACAAATATATGTACAAATACTATATGTCAAATTTCAAATTTGCAATAATTGATACATTTTTGAAAGAAAATTGTATAATATGAAATGTCTTTAATTTATTTCATAGAAAACAATTTTTTGAGGTGCGTGGATTTTCCATATTTACTGTTTTACTATTTTCGTAATGAGGTTAAATGAGTTAAAAAGAATTTAAAATATTTGAAAATATTAGGTGAGGATCCTCAAGATGTAATATACGATCGGTCTAAAACTTTTCACTTAGAGCCACAGTTAAATTCGAAACAACAAAAACCCATATATTTCAATGCATACTGGGGAATGACCGAAACTAACACATAAACAGTTTTTTCCTATTTGAAAAACATATGACTGTCATTGTTGCTGTTGTAGAGTTGTTATACCCTCCACTCCAGTGTGCAGAGGGTATATATAAGTTTGTCATTCCGTTTGTAATAATTAGAAAAAAAATTTTGGACCCCATAAAATTTATATATTTGTGATCCTTATAACAACCGGAGTTGATATAGCGATGTCCGTCTGTCCGTCTGTGGAAATAACGATGACGGCATCAATCCGGCAGCTAGGGTACTCGTTGACATAAAAATGATTCACTAACACCATGAGAAGTTTGCTATTTAAAATCGTCCAAATCGGTCGATTAGGGCCCGAGATTTGAATGAAGAACTAAAAAAGTCTTGAAAAAAAAATAATTTTCTATGTTGTTCTTGTCACGATCACGCCCTCAATAGTGCAGCTACAGTGATCATTTTTAGTGAGAATAATTCACCAAATTCGTGGAAAGATTTCTGCTTCAAAAATCATTAAAATCGGTGGAACAGGTCCAGGGAAATCTCTGAAAAAGTAAAAAAAAAATGAAAAACATGATATTTCTATATTGTTCTTGTTGTTATTCTAAATGTTGCATTGTTTTCATAGCTGGACTTGTTGTTTTTATGGTCGTTATGGTAATAATATAACAAAAACAAACCCTTTGTACATTTTTTTATCAACTCTGGTAGAAAAATTTAAAAGTTTCCATTGTTTTGGCATCACTAAAAAAATATGTTAGATCATTTCTGTCATTGCCACAAGCCTGCCTGCAAAATTTCAGATCGATTGGGTCACGGGAAAGTGGTTAAAATCGATCCAAAATTTTTTCGACAAGCAGACACTACGAGTTAATACAAAGGGAGTAAAAATTCACCAACATCTAAAGCAAATAATGCTAAAATACCTAGTTGTTAATAAAAAAAACAATTGGGCAATTCACAATGGCTAATGTATCGTTGTATCTCTTGTATCGTGTATCACTTTACAATAGTGTAAAATTGTTGTTGGTAATTTTCACTGAAAAATCTGATACACGATCCAACTTCATTTGCTATGTTTTGTAAATGTTGTATATTGTATCATAACATATCAGTTCCAAGTGAATGCCAGTTTTTATGAAAAAGAAAAAACAAATACATAGAATATTATCAGCATAAATAATTATAAAATAAAATATGGCAAATAATGCAAATAACGCAAATACATCGATAAGTTTATTTATATAAAAATTAATGTTTATATTTTTAGTATGTATTTTCTCTTTCAGTACCAACCAAAACATTTAACATTTTTTTTTTTTTCATTATAAATTAAAATGCAAGAGGTACGTAACTAAAACTCCAGGGTATATCTCACGACCAAAAAGCAAACACTGACAAGTGTTTTCTCTTATACAAAATAGCAGAAGCGACGAAGCGATCTTTCCTCGTTGGATCGAAAATTACTAAAGAAAGCGTTTTACAATATGAAAATACAACTGAGTGTTCACAACAAATGATTGTATTGTGTATTTCAATACAACATACAATATACAACACCTGTTGTGAATTGCCCAAATGTAAATTTAGCAAAAAAAATTTATGTATTAATTTATTTAAAGAGAAAAACACAAAAATAACGTTTGATGTTGTATTTTTTGTGTGTAATATTTTAATATACATACATACACATATTAAATAATACAAATAATGTACATATATTATATATATGTATGTATGTATTTGATAGTAACTGCATGTTAGAAATAAATCGGTTATTTTATTTACATAAAATTCTGCAGTATTTTGTTGTGGGGAAAATACATTTCTTTTGTATTAACAGAGTGTCACTTCATTTTGCTCAGCGTGACTATGCCACAGTAGATGCCGCCATAATTTTTGTTTGTTCTAATTAGCTTTGCAATAGTTATTTCTATTTTAACATGAATGTTAATATTTTCAACTAGATATCATACAGAACAATGTTAAGAGTATACACGGGTTGGTCTTTTATTTCATACGTTTTTTCATTATTCTTTTACAAATATGAACATAAGTTTGGCATATTACCCACCAATCTCACATCACACTGCAAGTTCGAAAAACTCAATACACTCACATTTTTTTTACTAATACACACACATTTTCCGCAGTGGTCACACTAATGGCACCAAATTTTTCGTGCGAATAGTGGCAGACACTAACGATGATTAATGTTACCCTGTTATAAATTTAATGCAAATTTACTGGATCCTGTAAAATTGTAATTAAAGTTTTAACTTGTTAAATCTATTATAATGATTTATTTTTTGAAATGCGCATACAAAAACGTTTGTTAATTATAGAGCATAAATATTATTAACTATTATTAAAATAATACTAATAATAATAAATGTAAACATTTTCCCTCAAACATGTGCCTGTATAATAAACTTGGTAACTCTACTTAAAATAAAATAAGAGAGAGAAGTATACAAATTTTTTCAAGTTTACACTTCGACAACATTTTAAAAATGAGATTGCAGTCAGATGTTTGAGCATAAAATTTAATGGCGATGGATTCGACTAATTCGAACAATTTTTCGTTGATAATACGTACACAACGATTTTACAATTTCAGTGTGATGTGAGATTGGGGGGTTAACTTTTTGTTGTCTTTACAAAATAGAGTTACCGAGTTCGTCAATGAGTTTTTTGCTTACAAAACAGTTCTACATAGTTATATAGAATTATTATTCTGCTTTACCTATAAAATATCTGATTGCGATTACATCTAATTTTTAAAAATTGTTTATAATTAATAAAGCATTATTATTCACATAAATACAAAATTTCACTTTTTAAATTTTCCATTCAAATTTAAGAAAATATCAATTATAATAAAAACTGAAAATAAAATTTCCAATTATAAATTAGAAAATATTAATTGAGTTTCAGAAAATCATATCAAAACGTCGGAAATAATAATTTTAAATTTAGAAATATCTTTACATTTAAAAATGTTTACATTTAAAAAAAATATTGCCATTCAGGAGATATTAATAACTTTTCAGTACCGCGATTCAGTAACTTCTTTTAACGATAGTCGAATTGTAAAAAAAAAGAAAATTGCAAAATTATCAGTAAAATTTTGAAACGATATTCGCTATTGTTAAAGTCAGCTGTTGTTGTTATCTAAACGACAACCATTTTTGTGTGTTTTATCCAATCGATAAAAACTTAAATTTTTAGGTTGAAATGTCGTCATACATAAATAAAAATCATGAAATAGTGAAAATATTTTGCTTTAATTAAAAAACTTTTTTATATAAATAAAAAAATTAAATATTCAATTCATTATTTCATTTTCAAATAAATAAACAGAAATATTAGTAAAAAAAAATAAAGATATTAAACATAAACATAAAATCATCCTGTCAAACACGAAGTAATTTGTTTTTTTCTATTCTTTGTGTTTTTCGCTTATTTTGACAGAGATGCCACTCCTTTACAATTTAAATAAATAGAAAAACAGATTTGTCGATATTAATTTAAATTCAATGAATTTAAGAAAACCTCAAATGATATTTAAGAATTGTTAACATAAAAATTGTTACATAAGTAAACGTAATTTTATGAGAATGTTATTTTTTATATATAAATTTTCACAATTTTTTTTGGATGAAAATTTGAAGTTTTTCAGAAAATAAAGATAACATTAAATTATTTTATTTAAAATGTTTGGGACTTTTCGTTTTTTGCGTTTTTCATCCCTAATTTGATTATTTATTATTATAAATTTATTCTCTATGTTTTCAAAATATGGCAATATTTTAAAAAAAGTTGAGAGAGCTTTTTTTTTTTGGTTATTATTTTGTTACTCCATCCGACCTATATGGCCACAATGAAGAAATATTTGGCCAGTTAAAAGAAACTATACAGCCATCTCCAATTAGCGCGATTTAATGCATATAGCCACTCTACACAACCATTACCTTTGCAATGGAGGTTAGGGCGAGCTATTTAATTAGCAAAAACTAAATTAAACGAGAAGTTATATCATATAACCGGAAACGCATGCATATAGGTATATAACCTAAATGCATGCCGATCAGCAACCACGATGACCAAAAAGCAAACACCGAAATAAATCCGAAATAATAGAAAAGACGAAAACCAACCCAAAGAATTTTCTGAAATAATTTGGTATTAAGTTTAACAAATTGTTTACTTTTTCCAATATTTTGTTTACATTTATTATCAATACTCAAACCGAGGTGGAGGGTATCAAAGATTCGGCACAGCCGAATTTAACACTCTTACTTGTTTTGTTCTTCTATTGATTTCACGTACTCTCGTCGTCATACATGAGCGAGCGTGTTTTCAATGCTAGAGAGTATTATGAATGAGTGTGAATGGTTTCAATGAATGGTTGCGAGTTTTTTTTTTTTTGGAAACAGGCTTTTATCTTATGATGAATGGAATGAATGAAGATAGGTTGAATGTTAAGAAAATAATTTTGATTTAAGGAGTTGAAATGTAGTCGTTGAAATAGAAGGTTGAGGAAAAACTTCTTAAAATCTAAAAAAAAAGTTAATTTAATCTTAGAAACTTTAAAAAAAAAAAAAAAAAATTTAGATTTTATTGACATTTATCATTAAATTCTTAAATTAAGTTTCGTTGAGTGTTGAATGTAATCGCTTAATTGGTGAAAATAAAACAATTAAACAAAATTTATAGTTATTAAAAAATATTCAAGTTCTGGAGTCGGGTGGATGACGGTCTTTTGTGGCGTAAAGTTCTTAAATAGTGCTCTATATTTTTTTTTTTTTTGAATGCAAAGGTTTTAATTAAGAAATATGTGTTCCATAGTTTTTATTAAATAAAACATTTACAACAACAACAAAAAAAAAAAAAATCTAATGCTAAAGAAAAAAAACTACTGAATAATAATCGAATACAAATGCTTTTTTTTATAAATATAATTTACATGCATATTTGTGTATTAAGTCTGAACGAACTGAGAGTACAAAAATCGTGTTTCTGCAAAAAAAAGAAAAAAGAAAATAAAGTTGGAAAAATAAGGACAAGAAAATAAGATTTCAAATGTTAAACTAAAAAATATTAAGTAAAGAGAACATTAAACAAAATTTTTAAGAAAATCTATTAAACTGCCACTGTCCCCAATCAAACACAACAACATATATGAACAAAAGCTAACAATAATCACCACAGCAGCAAGAACTTCATCAAAAACAACAATAAAATAAACATCAAGGAGAAAGGTCAACACAATCAAGGTGAACATATATAAGTTAAAACATCGTCTGGTTAGTACAGTACCGTTCAGTAGATACGCATCAAATATATTGTATATTATTAAAATAATTAATAACTATTTTATAATTAATTATAAAGGTAAAATTTGTACTAAAACTAATATTTTTCGAAGAAAATAAAAGTGTCTAACTAAATAAATTTTCCTAACTGTAAAATTTAAATTAAATATAAAATTGGTTAGATATAAAATTAAGCTAAAATTAAGATTGTGCTAAAATTAAAATTTTTTCTAAGACAATACAAATTTTTGCTAACTAAAATTTAAATAAAAGTTTTATAAATTAAAATTATTTTTTTGAAGATTTTTCTAATTATAAATCAAAATTTTTTCAAAATATAAATTTAAACTAAAATGTTTCTACGTTAATAAAATTTACTAAACATAAATTTTAACTAAAAATTTTCTAAATTAAGAACTTTGCTAAATATAAAATTAAACTAAAAATTTTCCTAAATAAAAATAAAATTGAGCTAAAATTAAAAATTGTAATAAGAAATATAATTTAGCTAAAAATTAAAATTTTGTTAAAATTTTCCTCAAAAATTAAAATTTTTCTAAAAATGAAAGTTAGAAAAAACTAAAATTTATTATTAAAAAAAAAGAGAAAACAAAAATGTTGATAAAATTAATGTAAAACCTTAAAATGAAGTGGGTTAAGTGGGTTACCTCCAAATAAGATGGATCATAGGTAACAAGGTAGGGAGGGCAAAAGGGGCAGAACACCTCGTCCCCAATCCCAAGGTAAGTATGGCCATCCGTCCCTTTAGCGACAGCTTACAGTTTTTTCTAAAATCGCACGTGAACATCTGTGCGGTTTCCCTGTGCCTGAGCAAGAGCCCACCCATCCGGCGAGCTAGGCCCCACGCCAGCAAGTGCGTGCCGCAAAGGCTCAGGGAAACGGAAGCGGAATGTTCCAGCAACGCCGCACAGTTTTGAGAAGGCGGCCAAAAATCATTTTTTGTTTGTTACCGATTTTAAAGTTATGTTATTCATTTGAAAGTAAATACTAGTATACCTCGGGAGCCAAAAAACTGCGACTCTATCTCAACTATATCACAGCGAACAGGGTCTTCGAAAATGGACTTTCTCAGTATTTTGCTAAAATTAAAAATTTCTTTGTAAATTTTTATTTTTGAATGACTGTAACTTTTTTGATTTAAAAGATTTTGAAGCGAACTGAATTTTGTATAATTTTGTGGCTTCCATACTATTAATGTTAAAAATGTAAAGTCACTGTGTCATTCCGAAATTTAAAAAAAAATTTTTTAAGAAAGGTCCAAATTTTCCGAAAATCTCCTACTTAATAGAGCATATCTCCTGCCAGTCAAAAGCAGTAAAAAAAAATCTTGCACTCTTCTATAGTCCGAACCCTCCCCTATACTCCTATACCCCATTATACACCCGCCAGTTTCCGCCCGTGTGCACCAGAACAATTTTTCTGACCCAAGGTTAGATATTTTCTGCAAAATTTATGAATACAAAAGTTGTCCACTATGTGGTTAGGATATATTAAGTTTGAGGTGATGTTTGTAACTGCCAAAAATATTGGACCTTTATTCATCTTTTATTATACGGATCGACTCAAAAACACTTTCTGAGCCGATTAAACGATGTCCGTCCGTCTGTCTGAGTGTTATGAATACAAAAGTTGGTCGTACCGGTGCACCGCGTTGTATTTTTTTGCGTGTCGGTAGAGTCGTCAGGAGTTGTTATATACTTATAAAAAAAAGGGTTGGGATATAATGCGCTTAATTGTTACAGGTACATTTACATAGGTATCTTTCAAAAACATTAATAGTCTGAATTAGATTTATATAGTTTAAATACCTGACAAAATGGGAAACAATTTGAATAACAGGTAAATGGTAAAAAAAAAACTATTGCGACATAGACCTTTAAGATATGAGCAGGTATGCTTCACATTTTAAAAGGGGTTATGGTGTGGGTTTTTATGCTTCTACATGTGGTAATAAAAGATAAAAATTTGTAAATGATAAAAAAACTATTGCGACATAGCCCTTTAAGATATGCTTCAGGTATGCTTCACCTTTTAAAAGGGGTTGGGATGTGGGTTTTTTATGCTTCTAAAAGCAATGTCTATGTACTGTTACAGAGATCTGGCAGATATTTATTTTCAACGAAATGATGTAGACGATGTAATAATACGATGCTATACTTTATAATGAAAAATACTCTTGGAGATATATGCCATCCACAGTTCATAAAATTTGTACCATGGGGAACAAATAATTCAAAACAATATGCTACCAATATCTGAAGAAGCACAAGAAAAAAGGAACAAAGACTACAGATTCTTTCGCGAGCACAACACAAGGAAAATGTCCAGATTTTGTACTAATGAAGACAATATCACTATTTTGTTGTGCACTTCAGATCCATATATATTCTCAACATTCGTCAAAAATGGAAAACTACCTCTATTGAATTAGACCAAGCAGCTAAACAACTTCTAGAAGATGAAAATCAAGGCTATTTAGAAGAAATTTTTACTAAAATTGGTTGATTTAAAGTACTTTTTCATTACACTAACAATAAGTTGCACTTTTTTTTATATAGTTAACAAATTTTCTTGATTTAAAAATTTATATATTTTGTAAATTTGCAATAAAAATTGTTATATTTCATAAATTTACCATAAAAATTGATATAGAAATATTTAAAAAGACAATAAAAAAAAATTTAACTAAAGCAAAAACATACGAGTTTTTCATTGAATCTTCTCTATCTTGAACCAATATAAGATAACTTTTACGTTCGCTGCTTAATAAATTATATTTTAACTCGGGATCTTAAAAAAAAAAACAACCTTTGGCCCTTGTGCACAAAGGGGGGCCAAAGTTTGGCATTTTCTGAAAAAATTAACTTAAAAAATTGTTAAATTGTTAGGAATAGGAATAGGAATAGGAATAATTGTTAGGAAGATCACTTTTTTTTCATCCATGAAGTTTGACATAAATGTCATAAGATCTTTTATTGCCATTTGACCTACAGCATCACTTGCAGCGCCTTCTGGTGACAAAGCTTCTAACTTTCGTTTCGCCGATGGTTCATTAGAATTTAAATGTGACATATTGTAGGTGCTGATTTACGTGATTCTAAAATATATTTAAACAAATTGTTGCCTACTTTTGGGCTGTAGCTGTTAAAGTTTGAAAGTTTTTTTAAGGATATGGTAATGTTTAACCATAGATGACAGGTCTCCGCCCACAGCTGATGACTCTCACGTAGATATATTTTATTATTTTTATACCCTATACCACTATGTGCTTTGGGTATAATGACTCTTTGTGCTGCTGTTTGTAACTACCAAAAATATTTGACGTAGACCCATCTTTTATTATAAAGATCGACACAGAATCACTTTCTGAGTCGATTTAGCGATGTCCGTCCGTCCGTCTGTCCGTATGTGTATCCATGTAAACTTTGTAATCAAACTACAGGTCGCAACTATGAATATATTTCCATGAAATTTGGTATGTGAGCTTTTATTGGCCATAGGATGGATGCTATTGAAATTCGGTCCATGTTCAGACCTAGTCCCCATACAAATGACCCCTATGAAATCGACTTAAATTGCCATAAGATCCAAATCATCATATAGATCTCAGTCAAATTGGGTTTGTTATGTGTTTATTATATCCATTAATCAGTAGTCGAAAAATAATCACTATAGGGCAATTCTTAGTGATAGGCCCCATATAGAGCTGCTTCCCGATCTTCACTTAAATCTATCAAAAAACAAAAATATTGCACAGATATTTCTCAAATTTGGTTTGTATATGTTTTTGAAAAAAATAAGTAACATTACCAAATATGGTCAGGATCGGTCCATTTTTCGACCTAGTCCCCATGAGCCAAAAAAAACTAATAACAATGCCACTCAAATTTGGTTTATGCTTATTTTCTATATCCAATTTGTTGAATCGAAGAGATAGGGTTTCTAAGCCATGGTATAGGGTATCGTAAAGTCGGTCAAGACCGACTATAATTTTTTTACTTGTTGATTTTCTTTTAATTTGTTCTAAAACAGTTAGAATTTTTAGAATTCTTCAATGCCCGATCCGTTCAAGTTCTTCTAAAAACGTTATATTTCAATAGTTTCACTTTTACAGTTTTTAAGACATCCTTTTTTAACAAAAATTAATTTTTAACACGGAGCTTAAAAAACGTCTGCTTGTTTAACTTCTTTCACTTGGCTCTTCTTGCAAGTATTTGATAATTCTAATTCTTTTTCAAACTTTTTTGTAATGTTTTTAATTTTGACAACATAAATATTTGTTGTTTTTTCCTTTTATATTTTTTTAATCATTATGTCAGATTGATTGTATGGGGTGGAGGGAACAACATAATTTCTGCCACTTCTCTACATACATTTATAAAATTTAGTATATAAAATTTCTTTATTCAATTCCTGCTGACTAAATGATACACTCTGGATAATGTTAGATGATTTTTTTTTATCTACAACAAAAGAGAGAAATTATAAATATGAATTTCGTTTTTCGACCTAGTCCCCATGAGCCAAAAAAAACTAATAACAATGCCATTCAAATTTGGTTTATGCTTATTTTCTATATCCAATTTGTTCAATCGAAGAGATAGGGTTTCTAAGCCATGGTATAGGGTATCGTAAAGTCGGTCAAGACCGACTATAATTTTCTTACTTGTTGATTTTCTTTTAATTTGTTCTAAAACAGTTAGAATTTTTAGAATTCTTCAATGCCCGATCCGTTCAAGTTCTTCTAAAAACGTTATATTTCAATAGTTTCACTTTTACAGTTTTTAAGACATCCTTTTTTAACAAAAATTAATTTTTAACACTGAGCTTAAAAAAACGTCTGCTTGTTTAACTTCTTTCACTTGGCTCTTCTTGCAAGTATTTGATAATTCTAATTCTTTTTCAAACTTTTTTGTAATGTTTTTAATTTTGACAACATAAATATTTGTTGTTTTTTCCTTTTATATTTTTTTAATCATTATGTCAGATTGATTGTATGGGGTGGAGGGAACAACATAATTTCTGCCACTTCTCTACATACATTTATAAAATTTAGTATATAAAATTTCTTTATTCAATTCCTGCTGACTAAATGATACACTCTGGATAATGTTAGATGATTTTTTTTTATCTACAACAAAAGAGAGAAATTATAAATATGAATTTCGTTGCTTTGACATGAATATACGAGTATTTATATTTACTGGCACTTAAGTATTTAAATGATCATTTTATCAAATTTTCTGTAACTATCATATCTAAAAAAAAATTTATTTGTAGCAGAAATAAATATTGAAACAATTAAAACAAAATAATGTGTTTATTAAATATTACAAAAGCTATCCGAAAAATTTGTAAATCAATTTTATTGTTATTTCTAGAATTTATAATGCTGTTTTCTTTTCTGCAAAAAATGTCGCATTTTATTTGCACTTTTTTCGAAACGTGTACTTTTTTATATATTATGAATTAAGAGCACCCTTATCTTATACAACAATCGAATCGTCTATTATTAAATCAAAGAAGTCTTTTGAGCAAACTTTACTTTCAGTTCAGATTAATAATCGTATTTTCGTTTTCATTAGACACAGTTTGAAAAACGGATTCTTGTAATCTAATTAAAATCAACTAAAGCAATTCATTGATAATATTTATTATTAACTGATTACATACAAGACAGATACTTAAAAATAAGATAACAATTCAGATAAAATATACGTTTATATATGCACGGTTTTAACAAAAAAGAATTCATTTCATTTAACATAATAATATTTCTGGATGTTTAATTAAAAAAAGAAGCCTATTGGCTACTTCAAAATATTTTATCGGCACGAAACTTCATTGGCATTAGAACAACTAATTCCAACGCCAAAAAATTTCATTGTCATTTAATGGTAATTATTTTTTGGCATTGTGTGAACCAATTGTAATGAAGTGGAAGAAATTTCTAAAAAATAATATTAAATAATATTAAAGTATGTTTTACAAAATAAGTAAAATAAAGCAATAACAAATAAGTAAGACTGTTAGATTTGGCTGTTCCGAATTGTTTGATACCCTTCACCTATGTCTTAAACTCAATATTACACCCAATGCTGAGTACAGCTACCACTTTAAAACTGTTGCCGATACTGAAATATTAATTACGAATTACAATTAAATTTAAAGTTTCCTTTTTCGCCAGTTTCTATTATAATTTCTTTTTTAATAATCTAACCCATAAAAACTAAGTTTTTATTAAAACTCTTTCTTTCCTTATGCATATGAGTTCTGAATCTCTCTGTGACTGTGCGTGACTGTGGTCACAGCAAGTCTATGGACCAAGTTTCAGATTGATTGGATGAGGGGAAATGGGGTTTAAATCACTCCGTGACTGTGCATGACTATGCGTGAGTGTGCGTAACTGTGTCAAAGTTAATCTTTTTTCACAGCAAGTATATTGACCAAGTTTCAGATTGATTGGATGAGGGAAATCCGTTTTAAATCTCTCCGTGACTGTGCGTGTCCATGCGTGACTGCGCGTGACTAAGTCAAAGTTAATCTGTTTTTTAACAGCAAGTGTATGGACCAAGTTTCAGATCATTCGGATGAGGGGAAATGACATTTAGATCTCTCCGTGACTGTGCGTGATTGTAAGGGGTTCGTTAAGCGGTAAATTATGCGTGATGAAAATAATTGTCAAGAAACGCTATGTTAGCGGTAAGGTTATAAAAGGTTAAATGTTGGAAACAGTTAATTCCTATATAATGTTTGTTTTTTCGCTTTTTTTTCTAATAAGCAAAATTTTATATTTTGCAAAATTTTATATTTAGCAAAATTTATATTTTGCAAAATTTTATATTTAGCAAAATTATTCATTTAATCAATTTTATATTTAGCAAATTTTTATAATTAGCACAATTTTATAATAAAAAATTTTAAACTTACAAAATATTTATATATAACAAAATTTTTATTATATTTATATATAACAAAATTTTTATTAGGAAAAATTATTTGTATTTTGGATAAAAAAAATAAAAATTTACCGCCTTATTGATGGAGTTGTTAGGCCGATGTAGCGCTATCGCCTGTCGCCGTGGTTGTGTTTCGCAAGATGCTGCTGCTTTTATCATGTGTACAGGTTTTAACACGTTTTCAAATATACAGATTTTCAGTTTAGGTAATTAAACTTGTCTTTAAAAGTTTTAGACATTTTCTCATCATTCGATAAAGAAGTATTTCAATATTAAATTTTAATTGTTGCTTGTCTATAAAACAATTTCTTTTGATTTTCTTTTCTTTAATTTAATTTGAATTAAGGATTAAAATCACCAGACTATGTATGGTATCTAGAACAAAGGTGTTTATTCTTCAGTTTTTTTTTGTGCTTAATTCTTTAAAACAAAAAATGCATTTTTAATAAATATTTATTGAAAATTTTATAAATCATCACTTTTATTAAATGTTTTCTTGTTGTCTTCATATTTGTTCTTATGTTAAAATTAACAGTATTAAGATTTTTTTTATAGTTAATTAAAATTCTTTATGTTTTTGCTTGTTCTGTGTGTGTTCCAATATATTCCTTTTGCAACGTAAACAAGCCACTGAAAGGCTGAAATTAAATTATACCGCACAAATGCACTAAACACCAAACTGCACTTCCATTCACTTTAACCCTTTCATGACCGAATTAATTGGGGCGTGGTTAAACATTTTTCAAGTTTATGTAGTCGTTAGTTTAGACCTAAGTATGAATTGATATCAATTTCAAAGTCCTATGTATCCTGGTTTCGGCGTTATGAAATGTGTTTGAAAAATGACTGACCACCATCTAAAATTATTTTTTATTATTTTTATTTCAAATTTTCTAACCTTTAAACAATGTTTCGAAGCATTTAAATTTAAACTTTTAAATGTCTTTATTACTTTTGTTTTGATTATTTGTAAACTCAATTTTTGCAGAAAAAAAATGTACATGAGCAATCAAGTAAGATTAGCTCTCAAATGATCTCTATCAATACTTATAATAAAATATTTGCAACTAGGCTTGAACAATATATCAAGCTACTCTGAGAAAAAAACCGTAGGAGAAAAAAATAAAAATTAAGGGGCTTATAAGCTAAAATATACAATGTTGCATATAGGCAACATCGGGCATTAAAGAGTTAATCAACCAAACATCAATAACCTAAATTATTAACTTATTTCTTTATTTGAAATGTCTCAAATTTTCTCACACTTTTTTTTCAAACTGAATTCAGTCTTCCTTAAATTTTAAATTTCTTAATCTTATGGCTTATTTTAAAAATTTACTAACTTTCTTAAACTACATTTTTAATTTTTAAGAGGTTTTTCCCCAACCTTTTTTCTTTGACGGTCACATTTCAACTTCCCATAACATAAATCTTTCCTTTCCATCTAACCTTTCTTCATTCACTCACTTTATCAACCCAGTCTATCCAAAAAAAACTCTTTACTCACTTATGACTTTACCCTCGCAGATCACTATTTAATCTTTCATTCAGCCATTCATCTAGTACACACAGATACTCAACCAATCAGTCATGCATTTCATTCTCTACGCTTAAACACACCCACTCACACCTTACTAGGAGAGCACGTGAGATTAACAAAGGAATGAATTAGTACGCTAAAGACCATGGCTGAATGGTAAAAAAACAAAACGGTTTGACGAGAAAACGGCCAGCCATAAGCATAGGGAGAATACGCACATTGATAATTCATGATTGAGTTAATAAAAAAAACAAATTTATGAAGAGACTGAGCTAAAAAAAATTCCCGCCAAAATCAACGTTGTAGAATAGACTTATGAAAAAAAATTTCAAGTTCAAGGTTTTTTTTTCTGTTTGTACTTTTTTCTTGATGTATATGGACAAAGTTTCAGAACGAACGTAAAAGTGGAAATGGGTTTTAACTCACTCCGTGACTGTGCGTGACTATGCGTCAGAGTGCGTGACCATGTCGAATCTTTCTTTGCAGCAAATATATCGACCAAGTTTCAGATTGATTGGATGAGGGGAAATCCGTTTTAAATTTCTCCGTGACTGTGCGTGACTATGCGTGACTGTGCGTGACTACCCAAAAATTAATCTGTAGTTACAACAAGACTATGGGCCAAGTTTCAGATCAATTGGATAAGGGGGAATTGGGTTGCCCACGACAGACAGACAGACAGACAGGCAGAGAGAGAGTGTGAGTTAAAGAATTGAAAGAATTAATTACTATTTGATTACTAGAGTAGAAATCCTACAAGTTCCCTAAGTACTTCACAGAACACTAATGAGAGTCATTATTTAACGCAACCGGCGCACAGTGGCTGAAAATCATTTTTCATTGGCCAAAATTCTGTAACTTTTGAACCGATCAAAATATTTTAGTACTGTTTTTTTTAATAGATAGATAGATAGTTGATCTTGACTCAGTGTGAATTTCATTTAAATTGATTGAGTACTTTTTAAGGAATTCTAGGTCAAAGTTTAACTTTTGATTTTTTTTAACTTTTAGCGTGATATATGTTTTTTTTTATTTATTTTTATTTATTAGAAAGTGTCATATTTGGAGTTAAATAATTATTATAAACATTTTTTGTAATAATGAAATTTTTTTAATGCTTACACTCAAAAAAATTTTTACACTCAAAAAAATTTTTACACGCAACAAAATAGTAAAATTCACTAGAAATTTAACTAGTATTACTAAAAAATTAAAAATGTTTGCTATCAAATTTGCAATTTGCTTACACTCAAGGAATATTATTATTACTACAGAAAAATTTATTAGTGTTTGCTGCCTAATTTGTTACACTAGCTAAATAAATCTGCTAAACATTAGCGCAATGATTCTAATTTTTTTTTTAATTTTGATATGAAAATATGGGTTCTTATTTTTTGAATCTTTCTTATCTATTAAAACATTGCATTCATATGTGGGAAACCTTTTAAGAATAAAAACTGCAATAGATTTAAATAGCATTTGTAACAATGGTAGGTTCTGTTTATTATTATTTTTTACTAATACTATGTTTTTCGTACTTAAATAACAATGAAAGGCAATTATAATTATTATTCATTAGACTCAAATATTGATTGCAAATATTCCATATTTTGTTCTGTGCTATTTCTGTTCTTTAGTAGTTTTTTGGCTTCTTCATCTAAATCCCGATGTTCCACTTTCCATTGATTTCGAATACTGGAGATGAACGGATCTGACGTTGCCAATAATATATTAAATAGATCTTCATTTGTGGAATTTCGTGACATTTTTCTAGTATTGTGCTGTCTATAAAATCTGTAATCCTTGTTCCTTTTTTCCTGAGCCTCCTCTGATAGATCTCCAAGTGGCACCAAATGATATTTAATGACATCTTCTCCATGATAAAGGATTTTGTGGACTGTTGCAGACATATTTCTCCATGGGTAGTTGGTTGTATATATTTTTGCAGTTTCCTTAGCATAATCTCCAAATTTTCTAGAGTCAATTTCTTCATTGCACGCAAGTACTTCTAGGATTATTTTAAATCTGAAAATAAGGTTTAAATCCACTCCTGTTATTTCAGATGCTGTTTCTGGATCTGAAAAGAATCTTCTTGCGGTATTGCCATCATTTGTATTGCCTGACCCTTGTTTTGGCTGATCTATAATCAATCCAAATTTGCGATATTCATCTTGAACATGTTTCTTTTTTGAACTTCTTAACTCTTTGTTGGTTTCGTTGTTTCTTATTGATCCTGAAGGCCCGAAATCCAAATCATAACTGATTTTTAGTATGTGTTCCATAAGTCGTATTCTTGCATGTAGTGGTGATAATCCAAATTCGAAGGCATCGGTATTATCGAATGATTTTGTCGGGACTTGGTTTAATTGGCTTGATGTTGCTTGGCATATAATGCAGCTGGATGCAGCCTTCGTGTTAATCAAAGCCTGACCTACTTTTCCATCTATCATTGTCAGCACTAATTGGTAGCTTACTTCAATTTGCTGCCCATCTAACTGTAATTGTAATGGCTGTAGTGTTGCTATTTGGGCCTTGATATCACTAACTTCTTTGTTAATGGCATCATGACTTTCTTTTTTGAATTCAAATTTGATTGGCCTGCAGTATTTCGTAGAAGATGGTGTCTCATTTTTCCAAATATCCATTGTTTGCGTTGTACTACTCGAAGGCTCCGAATCTTCCAAAATCTTTTTCAATCGCAATGGTACAAATGATACCATGAACATATCTGAGTCCGAAATATTTTCACATACAACTTGTTTGTATTGTTTTTGTCCCGAAGAACCATCACATCCCCATTTACAAAATAGAATTAACTTTGTGTTTCCATATTTCTTTAACTCAGTTCCTGTTATTGATTGTAGCAAGCGTTTGGCTGTGTGATCAAGTAAAGATTGTAGTTGTACTTCTGCCGAAATTGGTGTGATTGTAATAGTGTCCTTTGATGGCAAACAGTCTATTTTAGCAGCTGTTATGTGATGATATGCTGGATACATATTTGAGCCTTTTTCAATCGCACGCAATCTGAGCTGAATATATTGGTGTTTTGTTAATTTCAAATCCAGAAATAATGCTAATGCCTCCTCATTTGTGAACTGTTTTGCATCGCTCGGAGTTGGTATACTTTTAAGAATTCGCTTTGTTCTCACTGGACTAGCATTACAAGTTTTTTCAATGATATCCACTTTTGTTAATTGGTTTTGTGCTCGTAATTGATGTAGAAAAGATTCTTTTATATTTGTAGAACCAATTTCCTCGTTAAAATTTTTAAGTTTCCGCCTCTTAGATCTATCGCTGCAGTTGTCCAATGATTTGGGTGGTCTTCCAGCCTTATCTAGCTTTGCTGTTTCTCCACCAACATTAAGTTGGCCTTCTAACCAGTTTGCACTTTTATTATAAAACTTTTGTTTACAGTAGTTAACTTCTTTCAATCGTTTTTTTAGTACTTTGACGAAATTAGATAATTGCTCTTGTATTTCGGTACTAGACGAATTTAAGTTTAATTTTATTTTAACGTAACTAAGAACATCTTCCTGGTTTTTGTTTCGAAAATACTCTTCGGCCAGTTCTTTATAACTAAAGTTCTCCATATTTTTCTCAATATTTTTATTTGCGTCTGTTATCACTTTTTATCACTTGCGAATATACGTCCGTACACTTGAAGTATTAACTTATTATTGAGTAATCCCTTATAGAATCCGTCATTTTATACATTTTTAGGTACATGTTATTCACACATTGATCTTTAATTTCATAGCAGGTAGTACTTAAATTGAACAAAACTGCACTTGTTATCCAGACTTCAATATCAGGTAAAACTAATTAGTTTCTCGCCAATATGGGGTGGTTTTTTATCTTTAGTGGTTTAGTGCCGCGATTATTGACAAACTTATAAAATTGTTTATGACTTTGGTTGACCCTTAAATTTGACAACAGGTAAATTAAGAAAGAGATCATTTGTTTACTGTAGAACCTATTGTGATCATTTTATGACTTATTTTTTTGCTGATCAAAACAAAGCCAATAAACCCTTTCGCAGGTATTTTATTTAATTATTTTACTTTTACGTAGTCTAAAGTAAAAAAACAAAATTTTTTTTAGAGTAATTTTTTTAGAGTAATTTCATTAAAATGAAAAAAGTGTTCTACCGGGGGCTCGTGGGGGGTGCAAAAGTATATATAGGGTTAAACAGGATACATTCGCCTTTCTCAGGGTGGTATACGTTTCTTGTTCCCTTACTTCCTTTAGAAGTTCTATTCCACTAAAGTTTAAATTTGAGAAAAATATAGTGGTTTCATAAATATTTCATAACGCCCCTAATATCAAACGTTAGAACTGTGACTACTTACAAAAACTAAAGACTATAATCCTACTAACATTATAAAAAAGACCGCAGGCCAATATCGATGATAGCTTGCGAGTAGTAACCATTTATTTTTGATAAAAAACAAAAAAAAAACACCTTTTGCTGAATTAAAAAAAACAGTTGAGTTTGACAGCATGCCACGCCCACAATTATCAATAGTTTAACCTAATTTTTTGGCTACCTTAATCTGGATATATAAGCTACAAAAAGGAGTAAAAATTTTAAAAATCGATGACAAAAAAAAATTTGACTTTTGGCCAATGAAATCAAAATTTGAGCCACAGTGCGGCGTTATAATACCCAAAGTTTGATCCCTATAGAATGTTTTGAGACCGATAGAAGTTATGTAATTAAAAAAATTCTTGACTAAAAATAATTAATATTAAAAATAAGCTAATTCTAATATCTTTTCATCTGAATTAGCTAGTAATGTGTTAATTTAAGGATATCTAATAAAAAGAAAAAAAGAAAAATTTTTAATTTTTAATTTTAAATTTTTAATTTTTATTATTTAATTTTTAATTTTTAATTTTTAATTTTTAATTTTTAATTTTTAATTTTGAATTTTTAATTTTTATTTTTAATTTTTAATTTTTAATTTTTAATTTTTAATTTTTAATTTTTAATTTTTAATTTTTAATTTTTAATTTTTAATTTTTAATTTTTAATTTTTAATTTTTAATTTTTAATTTTTAATTTTTAATTTTTAATTTTTAATTTTTAATTTTTAATTTTTATTTTTAATTTTTAATTTTTAATTTTTAATTTTTAATTTTTAATTTTTAATTTTTAATTTTTAATTTTTAATTTTTAATTTTTAATTTTTAATTTTTAATTTTTAATTTTTAATTTTTAATTTTTAATTTTTAATTTTTAATTTTTAATTTTTAATTTTTAATTTTTAATTTTTAATTTTTAATTTTTAATTTTTAATTTTTAATTTTTAATTTTTAATTTTTAATTTTTAATTTTTAATTTTTGTTTTTAATTTTTAATTTTTAATTTTTAATTTTTAATTTTTAATTTTTAATTTTTAATTTTTAATTTTTAATTTTTAATTTTTAATTTTTAATTTTTAATTTTTAATTTTTAATTTTCAATTTTTAATTTTTAAATTTTAATTTTTAATTTTTAATTTTTAATTTTTAAATTTTAATTTTTAATTTTTAATTTTTAATTTTTAATTTTTAATTTTTAATTTTTAATTTTTAATTTTTAATTTTTAATTTTTAATTTTTAATTTTTAATTTTCAATTTTTAATTTTTAAATTTTAATTTTTAATTTTTAATTTTTAATTTTTAAATTTTAATTTTTAATTTTTAATTTTTAATTTTTAATTTTTAATTTTTAATTTTTAATTTTTAATTTTTAATTTTTAATTTTTAATTTTTAATTTTTAATTTTTAATTTTTAATTTTTAATTTTTAATTTTTAATTTTTAATTTTTAATTTTTAATTTTTAATTTTTAATTTTTAATTTTTAATTTTTAATTTTTAATTTTTAATTTTTAATTTTTAATTTTTAATTTTTAATTTTTAATTTTTAATTTTTAATTTTTAATTTTTAATTTTTAATTTTTAATTTTTAATTTTTAATTTTTAATTTTTAATTTTTAATTTTTAATTTTTAATTTTTAATTTTTAATTTTTAATTTTTAATTTTTAATTTTTAATTTTTAATTTTTAATTTTTAATTTTTAATTTTTAATTTTTAATTTTTAATTTTTAATTTTTAATTTTTAATTTTTAATTTTTAATTTTTAATTTTTAATTTTTAATTTTTAATTTTTAATTTTTAATTTTTAATTTTTAATTTTTAATTTTTAATTTTTAATTTTTAATTTTTAATTTTTAATTTTTAATTTTTAATTTTTAATTTTATATTTTTAATTTTTAATTTTTAATTTTTAATTTTTAATTTTTAATTTTTAATTTTTAATTTTTAATTTTTAATTTTTAATTTTTAATTTTTAATTTTTAATTTTTAATTTTTAATTTTTAATTTTTAATTTTTAATTTTTAATTTTTAATTTTTAATTTTTAATTTTTAATTTTTAATTTTTAATTTTTAATTTTTAATTTTTAATTTTTAATTTTTAATTTTTAATTTTTAATTTTTAATATTTAATTTTTAATTTTTAATTTTTAGTTTTTAATTTTTAATTTTTAATTTTTAATTTTTAATTTTTAATTTTTAATTTTTAATTTTTAATTTTTAATTTTTAATTTTTAATTTTTAATTTTTAATTTTTAATTTTTAATTTTGAATTTTTAATTTTTAATTTTTATCTAGGTAAATGGTTTATTTTGTGAATGGGCGTGATTTCAACAGACAGACTGACAGACGGATAGACGGGCATCGCTATTGCGACTCGAGCTGTTATAAGGATATGGAATATATACTCTTTATGGGGTCGGAAATTAATTTTTCGATGCGTTACAAATGGAATGACAAACCTAGATATACCCTCTGTCACCGAGGTGTGGAGGGTATAAAAAGAAATATTAAGCCGCTTGTTTTTAGGAAAAAATATTCATGGCTACTCCTGATACATTTTTTCTTAAATTCTGTAATACGCTTGAAATTTCCAAGCATATTCGAAAAACGCGTTTCGATAAACTGTTTTAAATTAAGGCATAATTAACAGCAACTATATTTTATTGCATTTTTTTAAACCATTGGCGTTGTCATCAATTAATATGTTACGAAATCTTCAATTAATTAGTCCCATGTATGGTTTGTTTGGTTTAAATCAAGGGTTATCAGACTCATTTAATTATTTTTGTCAAGTCTACGGGAAATAATTTTTATTAACTTTTTATGAGTATCGTTAGATTTGTGGTGATTTTATAAGAAAAAGATTAAGATCTGCCAAATTATAAATTCAACAAATATCCTAAAATATATACACAAAATTTTAAATTAGGAAAATTTCATTTTTTTTCAAATGAAAATACTTTTAATATGGAAATTTTTCTATTATTAAATTTAGAGTTCTTAAAAAAAACTGCTAACATATAAAATTGTAAAAATCTGATTAATTTGCATTAAAATACATAAATGGTTAATTAATTTTTTTATAAATAACTAGCTACTTTTGAAGAAAAGGTACTTGTTTATTATTTTTCTTTCATATTGGCGATTTATACATTTCTGCGGAAGCACATTGTTTTTAAACTCTTTCTTTTAACTCATACTCTCTGTCTGTCTGTCTGCCGTGGGGCAACCCCATTTCCCCTTATGCAATTGATCTGAAACTTGGTCAATTGTCTTGTTGTGACTATATATTCATTTTGGGGTAGTCACGCACAGTCACGCACACACAGTCACGGAGAAATTTAAAACGGATTTCCCCTCATCCAATCAATCTGAAACTTGGTCGATATATTCGCTGCAAAGAAAGATTAACTTTGACATGGTCACGCACATTTAAAACCATTTCCCCTTCTCCGATCGATCTGAAACTTGGTCGATATACTTGCTGTGAAAAAGATTAACTTTGACATAGTCACGCACTGTCACGAATAGTCACTCACAGTCACTGAGGGGTTAAAACCTAACTTCCCCTCATCCTATCGATCTTAAACTTTGTCTATAGACTTATTGTGACCAAAGAATAAAGAATAATTTTAAAATAGTCACGCAAAGTCACGGAGAGATTCAAAACACATATGAATAAGGAAAGAAAGAGTTCTAATAAAAACTTTGTTTTTATGGGTTAGAAACAAATTTTATTAGTTTTCCATAATAATGTATATACTTTAAAGCAAAAAATTTATAAAAACATACAACAATTCATGTTGCTTGACACTTAAATGTAAGCATTGGGCAACAAACAGCTCTTTAATAAAAAAAAAAAAAATTCTGTCTCTTCAGAACAGGCTTTTCATTGCTCGATTATACGTAAACGAGAAAAGAAATCGGCTAACCCCTACTACAATTAAAAACGGATATTTTTCTATGAAAATTTTAAGTTGGGTGAACCATTAAAAGTTTCAGAAAAAAGCAAGATTTTATTTTATTTGTTTGTAGTATTTTTAATTTCAGTATAACTTAATTTTCTCTGGTTTTATAACCATTTTTTTTTTATCGGAATACAAGTATAAGAAAATTCAAGGTTACGTGAGATGGTTAATTCGGCAAGTAAATATTAGATGAAATCTGCTGCTTGCTTTTACGGCGGCTCTAAAAACTAATTTTAATTGCTGAGGGCGTGATCAAGATTTACGCAGGCGGATAGACGGGCATCGCTATATCAACTCAGCTTGTTATAAGGATCAAGAATATATATTTTTTTAGGGGGTTCAGATTTTTTTTTCTAATTACTACAAATAGAATGACAAACTTATATATACCCTCTTTACACTGGTGTGGATGGCAAAAAAATAAATAAAATTAAATGTTTACTCCATATCCAACTCCTACTATTACAGTTATTGATGAGGTAATTAATACAAAATTATACTCACCGATAATTTTCCGTGTACTGTGAAATTTCTGATTGGGAAATTTTGTTGTTGTTTATTAAGTGAGTTTTTATTGATCCTTAGTTATAAACAAAACTGTGATACAATTTTATTGTCTATACTAATATAATAAAGAGGTAATGTGTGTTTGTTTGTTTGTTTGTTTGTTTGTAGGGGGTAATCTCCGTAACTAGCCATATGATCTTCCTGAAATTTTCACAGAGTCTTACTGCGGATATGGGAAGTGCTATAGGCTATAATTTTTTTAATATTTTTAGTGGGCGTGGCACCTCTCACACAAAGTAAATTATTAATATCATATACATATATTGAGTACCATGACAGGGAGAACTTTGCAAATTTGTGTGAGCTCACCTATTGTTAATATTAGTAGCCACGCCGGAAATGGGCCAGATCGGAGAAGTGGGCGTGGTACCTCCCATACAAGTAATAATTCAATGTTATATATCTCGAGTACTATGATAGAGAGAGCTTTTAAAATTTGTCTGATGGCACCTATTATTAATGTGAGCAGTCGGACAAAAAATGGGCACTATCGGACCAATAGGCGTGGTACCTGCCACACAAATAAAATATGAAATGCCATATATCTGGAGTACTGTTATAGTGAGAGCCTTGGGACTTTGTGTGAACCCATAAGTTATTCATATGATTAGTTAGACAAAAATGGGCGTGATCGGAGCAGTGGGAGTGGCACCGCCCGTACAAAGTAAATATATGATATCATATAACTGGTGTACTAAAAGAGGGAAGCTTCGGCACTTTGCACGACACATTAGATCTTAGTATGAGTAGTCAGACAAAAAATTGGCGGGCTCACACCAATGGGCGTGGAACTCCCCATGCAAAGTAACTATTAAATGTCATATATTTGGAGTACTGTAAAAGAGAGAGCTTTGTGGCTTTGCGTGAGCCCATAGGTTCTTTGTGTGATTAGTCGAACAAAAAAATGGGCGTGATAGAAGCAGTGGGCGTAGCACCGCCCATGCAAAGTAGATATCTAATATCATATATCTAATATCATATAAAAGGCTCGACATTTTGCACGAGTCCATCAGATATTAATGTGAGTAGTCCAATAGAAATTGGGCGGGATGGGATAAGTGGGCGTGGCACCTCCTATATCAAAAATATGATGTACTACGAAAGCAACAGTCTTTTGACAAGTACATTAGTTATCAATGTGATTTGTTGTGGAAAATATATTGTCAAAATCAAAAATCGCCAAACCCAAAAATCGCGAAAACAAACAAAAAACATTTTATATCAGTAAGTATCAAAATAAAAGAATCTATATTAATGATCTATACTTAGCATAATAAAGAGGTAATGTGTTTGTTTGTTTGTAGGAGGTAATCTCCGTAACGACTTATCTGATCTTCCTGAAATTTTCACTGATTCTTACTGCGGATATCGGAAGTGCTACAGGCTGTATTTTTTTTTTAAATATTTTTAGTGAGCGTGGCACCTCCCATTCAAAGTAAATTTTTAATATCATATATATAAAGTACTATGATAGAGAGAGCTTTGAAAATGTATCTTAGGTCATCTATTATTAACGTGAGTAGTCAGACAAAAAAATGGGCGGGATTGGACAAATGCGACAAATGGTACCCCTATACAAACTTAATATTAAATGTGATATATCTGAATTAATGTGTTAGTGAGAGCCTTGGGACTTGCGTGAGCCTTTTCGTAACAATTCGGAAGGGAGGTTGGGGAGGGGGAGGGTGTAGCGAAGCACGCCGGGTTACATCTAGTGCTTTATATTTTTGTATTTGGTTTGCCATTTCGTTGGGCAATTTATAAAAGCCAAATAATGAAAAACTAAGTTGGAGTAATTGTAAGTATGTTTGTGTTGACATATATTTTGGTCTAAATTTTTGAATATTTCGAATTTAAAATTTGTACCAATTTTTTATGACTTTTGAGAGCGTGAAAGAGGCCCGTTTATTGATTATAAGTAGAAAATTATATATGATATCTTTCGAAGAAGTAAGAGACATAAAAAGTTGGTTTTTTTACTTTTCAAAAATATCCTTGATAGATAACAGCTTTATTTTGTGTGGCACCTTAACAATGGACATATGAATATCCAAATATCACTGTATATATTTTATATTTCATGCTGTACTTTTTGATTTGAAGTTTAATTGACAACTATAACTAGAAAATTGTTGACACTTATTGGGTTCCTATTAAGTATCCTTCTATTTTTTGCATAGTTTTCTTATTTTGGTAAAGTTAAAATGTTTTAGTTTTTTGATTAAGAAACGGACACAGTCAAAAAATAACTGAGTTGTCGAGTTTAGAATAGACATTTAAAATAAAATTCCAAGATTCGTTCGAATATGTAAATCAGCAGCCAAAATAAAAATATTACGTAATACGGTATAAACCACTTAAGCAAATATTTTAATCGGTCTTAAAATAGTTGTTATTTCAATATATTATATAGAATCGGAGGTATAACATTTCGATATATTTGCTTCTGATGGGGGGTGACACGACCCGTTGTTCACACCTATCCAATCTTGACACAAAGTGTAAGACAGATATTAGAAAATACCATTCCAAATATGGTTTGAAATTGTGTGACAGGTCAAGATAAAGCACTTTTACATTATTGCTTGTATGGTTGTATTGATTATATGCCACACCCTTTGATCGAATTCCACCCACATTTGCTATAAATAAAATTTACACATTCGAACGTGTCTCACTCCTCGTTGAATCCCGCCCATATTTTCTTTAATACTTAGAAAAAACAAATTGACATTGTATGTATAATTTTGTCAAAATATCATTAACATATTATAGTTTTGGTTTCTAAGG
>CAVMKG010000196.1:0-5000 GCA_963682025.1 Cordilura impudica | reverse complement strand
TTCTTATTCTTATTCTTATTCTTATTCTTATTCTTATTCTTATTCTTATTCTTATTCTTATTCTTATTCTTATTCTTATTCTTATTCTTATTCTTATTCTTATTCTTATTCTTATTCTTATTCTTATTCTTATTCTTATTCTTATTCTTATTCTTATTCTTATTCTTATTCTTATTCTTATTCTTATTCTTATTCTTATTCTTATTCTTATTCTTATTCTTATTCTTATTCTTATTCTTATTCTTATTCTTATTCTTATTCTTATTCTTATTCTTATTCTTATTCTTATTCTTATTCTTATTCTTATTCTTATTCTTATTCTTATTCTTATTCTTATTCTTATTCTTATTCTTATTCTTATTCTTATTCTTATTCTTATTCTTATTCTTATTCTTATTCTTATTCTTATTCTTATTCTTATTCTTATTCTTATTCTTATTCTTATTCTTATTCTTATTCTTATTCTTATTCTTATTCTTATTCTTATTCTTATTCTTATTCTTATTCTTATTCTTATTCTTATTCTTATTCTTATTCTTATTCTTATTCTTATTCTTATTCTTATTCTTATTCTTATTCTTATTCTTATTCTTATTCTTATTCTTATTCTTATTCTTATTCTTATTCTTATTCTTATTCTTATTCTTATTCTTATTCTTATTCTTATTCTTATTCTTATTCTTATTCTTATTCTTATTCTTATTCTTATTCTTATTCTTATTCTTATTCTTATTCTTATTCTTATTCTTATTCTTATTCTTATTCTTATTCTTATTCTTATTCTTATTCTTATTCTTATTCTTATTCTTATTCTTATTCTTATTCTTATTCTTATTCTTATTCTTATTCTTATTCTTATTCTTATTCTTATTCTTATTCTTATTCTTATTCTTATTCTTATTCTTATTCTTATTCTTATTCTTATTCTTATTCTTATTCTTATTCTTATTCTTATTCTTATTCTTATTCTTATTCTTATTCTTATTCTTATTCTTATTCTTATTCTTATTCTTATTCTTATTCTTATTCTTATTCTTATTCTTATTCTTATTCTTATTCTTATTCTTATTCTTATTCTTATTCTTATTCTTATTCTTATTCTTATTCTTATTCTTATTCTTATTCTTATTCTTATTCTTATTCTTATTCTTATTCTTATTCTTATTCTTATTCTTATTCTTATTCTTATTCTTATTCTTATTCTTATTCTTATTCTTATTCTTATTCTTATTCTTATTCTTATTCTTATTCTTATTCTTATTCTTATTCTTATTCTTATTCTTATTCTTATTCTTATTCTTATTCTTATTCTTATTCTTATTCTTATTCTTATTCTTATTCTTATTCTTATTCTTATTCTTATTCTTATTCTTATTCTTATTCTTATTCTTATTCTTATTCTTATTCTTATTCTTATTCTTATTCTTATTCTTATTCTTATTCTTATTCTTATTCTTATTCTTATTCTTATTCTTATTCTTATTCTTATTCTTATTCTTATTCTTATTCTTATTCTTATTCTTATTCTTATTCTTATTCTTATTCTTATTCTTATTCTTATTCTTATTCTTATTCTTATTCTTATTCTTATTCTTATTCTTATTCTTATTCTTATTCTTATTCTTATTCTTATTCTTATTCTTATTCTTATTCTTATTCTTATTCTTATTCTTATTCTTATTCTTATTCTTATTCTTATTCTTATTCTTATTCTTATTCTTATTCTTATTCTTATTCTTATTCTTATTCTTATTCTTATTCTTATTCTTATTCTTATTCTTATTCTTATTCTTATTCTTATTCTTATTCTTATTCTTATTCTTATTCTTATTCTTATTCTTATTCTTATTCTTATTCTTATTCTTATTCTTATTCTTATTCTTATTCTTATTCTTATTCTTATTCTTATTCTTATTCTTATTCTTATTCTTATTCTTATTCTTATTCTTATTCTTATTCTTATTCTTATTCTTATTCTTATTCTTATTCTTATTCTTATTCTTATTCTTATTCTTATTCTTATTCTTATTCTTATTCTTATTCTTATTCTTATTCTTATTCTTATTCTTATTCTTATTCTTATTCTTATTCTTATTCTTATTCTTATTCTTATTCTTATTCTTATTCTTATTCTTATTCTTATTCTTATTCTTATTCTTATTCTTATTCTTATTCTTATTCTTATTCTTATTCTTATTCTTATTCTTATTCTTATTCTTATTCTTATTCTTATTCTTATTCTTATTCTTATTCTTATTCTTATTCTTATTCTTATTCTTATTCTTATTCTTATTCTTATTCTTATTCTTATTCTTATTCTTATTCTTATTCTTATTCTTATTCTTATTCTTATTCTTATTCTTATTCTTATTCTTATTCTTATTCTTATTCTTATTCTTATTCTTATTCTTATTCTTATTCTTATTCTTATTCTTATTCTTATTCTTATTCTTATTCTTATTCTTATTCTTATTCTTATTCTTATTCTTATTCTTATTCTTATTCTTATTCTTATTCTTATTCTTATTCTTATTCTTATTCTTATTCTTATTCTTATTCTTATTCTTATTCTTATTCTTATTCTTATTCTTATTCTTATTCTTATTCTTATTCTTATTCTTATTCTTATTCTTATTCTTATTCTTATTCTTATTCTTATTCTTATTCTTATTCTTATTCTTATTCTTATTCTTATTCTTATTCTTATTCTTATTCTTATTCTTATTCTTATTCTTATTCTTATTCTTATTCTTATTCTTATTCTTATTCTTATTCTTATTCTTATTCTTATTCTTATTCTTATTCTTATTCTTATTCTTATTCTTATTCTTATTCTTATTCTTATTCTTATTCTTATTCTTATTCTTATTCTTATTCTTATTCTTATTCTTATTCTTATTCTTATTCTTATTCTTATTCTTATTCTTATTCTTATTCTTATTCTTATTCTTATTCTTATTCTTATTCTTATTCTTATTCTTATTCTTATTCTTATTCTTATTCTTATTCTTATTCTTATTCTTATTCTTATTCTTATTCTTATTCTTATTCTTATTCTTATTCTTATTCTTATTCTTATTCTTATTCTTATTCTTATTCTTATTCTTATTCTTATTCTTATTCTTATTCTTATTCTTATTCTTATTCTTATTCTTATTCTTATTCTTATTCTTATTCTTATTCTTATTCTTATTCTTATTCTTATTCTTATTCTTATTCTTATTCTTATTCTTATTCTTATTCTTATTCTTATTCTTATTCTTATTCTTATTCTTATTCTTATTCTTATTCTTATTCTTATTCTTATTCTTATTCTTATTCTTATTCTTATTCTTATTCTTATTCTTATTCTTATTCTTATTCTTATTCTTATTCTTATTCTTATTCTTATTCTTATTCTTATTCTTATTCTTATTCTTATTCTTATTCTTATTCTTATTCTTATTCTTATTCTTATTCTTATTCTTATTCTTATTCTTATTCTTATTCTTATTCTTATTCTTATTCTTATTCTTATTCTTATTCTTATTCTTATTCTTATTCTTATTCTTATTCTTATTCTTATTCTTATTCTTATTCTTATTCTTATTCTTATTCTTATTCTTATTCTTATTCTTATTCTTATTCTTATTCTTATTCTTATTCTTATTCTTATTCTTATTCTTATTCTTATTCTTATTCTTATTCTTATTCTTATTCTTATTCTTATTCTTATTCTTATTCTTATTCTTATTCTTATTCTTATTCTTATTCTTATTCTTATTCTTATTCTTATTCTTATTCTTATTCTTATTCTTATTCTTATTCTTATTCTTATTCTTATTCTTATTCTTATTCTTATTCTTATTCTTATTCTTATTCTTATTCTTATTCTTATTCTTATTCTTATTCTTATTCTTATTCTTATTCTTATTCTTATTCTTATTCTTATTCTTATTCTTATTCTTATTCTTATTCTTATTCTTATTCTTATTCTTATTCTTATTCTTATTCTTATTCTTATTCTTATTCTTATTCTTATTCTTATTCTTATTCTTATTCTTATTCTTATTCTTATTCTTATTCTTATTCTTATTCTTATTCTTATTCTTCTTATTCTTATTCTTATTCTTATTCTTATTCTTATTCTTATTCTTATTCTTATTCTTATTCTTATTCTTATTCTTATTCTTATTCTTATTCTTATTCTTATTCTTATTCTTATTCTTATTCTTATTCTTATTCTTATTCTTATTCTTATTCTTATTCTTATTCTTATTCTTATTCTTATTCTTATTCTTATTCTTATTCTTATTCTTATTCTTATTCTTATTCTTATTCTTATTCTTATTCTTATTCTTATTCTTATTCTTATTCTTATTCTTATTCTTATTCTTATTCTTATTCTTATTCTTATTCTTATTCTTATTCTTATTCTTATTCTTATTCTTATTCTTATTCTTATTCTTATTCTTATTCTTATTCTTATTCTTATTCTTATTCTTATTCTTATTCTTATTCTTATTCTTATTCTTATTCTTATTCTTATTCTTATTCTTATTCTTATTCTTATTCTTATTCTTATTCTTATTCTTATTCTTATTCTTATTCTTATTCTTATTCTTATTCTTATTCTTATTCTTATTCTTATTCTTATTCTTATTCTTATTCTTATTCTTATTCTTATTCTTATTCTTATTCTTATTCTTATTCTTATTCTTATTCTTATTCTTATTCTTATTCTTATTCTTATTCTTATTCTTATTCTTATTCTTATTCTTATTCTTATTCTTATTCTTATTCTTATTCTTATTCTTATTCTTATTCTTATTCTTATTCTTATTCTTATTCTTATTCTTATTCTTATTCTTATTCTTATTCTTATTCTTATTCTTATTCTTATTCTTATTCTTATTCTTATTCTTATTCTTATTCTTATTCTTATTCTTATTCTTATTCTTATTCTTATTCTTATTCTTATTCTTATTCTTATTCTTATTCTTATTCTTATTCTTATTCTT
>CAVMKG010000195.1:7500-14143 GCA_963682025.1 Cordilura impudica | reverse complement strand
AAAATTAAAAATTAAAAATTAAAAATTAAAAATTAAAAATTAAAAATTAAAAATTAAAAATTAAAAATAAAAAATTAAAATTAAAAAATAAAAATTAAAAATTAAAAATTTAAAATTAAAAATTAAAAATTAAAAATTAAAAATTAAAAATTAAAAATTAAAAATTAAAAATTAAAAATTAAAAATTAAAAATTAAAAATTAAAAATTAAAAATTAAAAATTAAAAATTAAAAATTAAAAATTAAAAATGAAAAATTATAAATTAAAAATTAAAAATTAAAAATTAAAAATTAAAAATTAAAAATTAAAAATTAAAAATTAAAAATTAAAAATTAAAAATTAAAAATTAAAAATTAAAAATTAAAAATTAAAAATTAAAAATTAAAAATTAAAAATTAAAAATTAAAAATTAAAAATTAAAAATTAAAAATTAAAAATTAAAAATTAAAAATTAAAAATTAAAAATTAAAAATTAAAAATTAAAAAGTTAAAAATTAAAAATTAAAAATTAAAAATTAAAAATTAAAAATTAAAAATTAAAAATTAAAAATTAAAAATTAAAAATTAAAAATTAAAAATTAAAAATTAAAAATTAAAAATTAAAAATTAAAAATTAAAAATTAAAAATTAAAAATTAAAAATTAAATATTAAAAATTAAAAATTAAAAATAAAAAAATAAAATTAAAAATTAAAAATTTAAAATTAAAAATTAAAAATTAAAAATTAAAAATTAAAAATTAAAAATTAAAAATTTAAAATTAAAAATTAAAAATTAAAAATTAAAAATTAAAAATTAAAAATTAAAAATTAAAATTAAAAATTAAAAATTAAAAATTAAAAATTAAAAATTAAAAATTAAAAATTAAAAATTAAAAATTAAAATTAAAAATTAAAAATTAAAAATTAAAAATTAAAAATTAAAAATTAAAAATTAAAAATTAAAAATTAAAAATTAAAATTAAAAATTAAAAATTAAAAATTAAAAATTAAAAATTAAAAATTAAAAATTAAAAATTAAAAATTAAAAATTAAAAATTAAAAATTAAAAATTAAAAATTAAAAATTAAAAATTAAAAATTAAAAATTAAAAATTAAAAATTAAAAATTAAAAATTAAAAATTAAAAATTAAAAATTAAAAATTAAAAATTAAATATTAAAAATTAAAAATTAAAAATTAAAAATTAAAAATTAAAAATTAAAAATTAAAAATTTAAAAATTAAAAATTAAAAATTAAAATTAAAATTAAAAATTAAAAATTAAAAATTAAATATTTAAAAATTTAAAAATTAATATTTAAAAACTAAAAATAAAAATTAAAAATTAAAAATGAAAATTAAAAACTGAAAATTAAAAATTAAAATTAAAAATTAAAAATTAAAAGTTAAAAATAAAAATTAAAAATTAAAAAAAAAATTTAAAATTAAAAATTAAAAATTAAAAATTAAAAATTAAAAATTAAAAATTAAGAATTAAAAATTAAAAATTAAAAATTAAAAATAAAAAATTAAAAAATTAAAAATTAAAAATTAAAAATTAAAAATTAAAAATTAAAAATTAAAAATTAAAAATTAAAAATTAAAAATTAAAAATTAAAAATTAAAAATTAAAAATTAAAAATTAAAAATTAAAAATTAAAAATTAAAAATTAAAAATTAAAAATTAAAAATTAAAAATTAAAATTAAAAATTAAAAATTAAAAATTAAAAATTAAAAATTAAAAATTAAAAATTAAAATTAAAAATTAAAAATTAAAAATTAAAAATTAAAAATTAAAAATTAAAAATTAAAAATTAAAAATTAAAAATTAAAAATTAAAACTTAAAAATTAAAAATTAAAAATTAAAAATTAAAAATTAAAAATTAAAATTAAAAATTAAAAATTAAAAATTAAAAATTAAAACTTAAAAATTAAAAATTAAAAATTAAAAATTAAAAATTAAAAATTAAAAATTAAAAATTAAAAATTAAAAATTAAAAATTAAAAATTAAAAATTAAAAATTAAAAATTAAAAATTAAAAATTAAAAATTAAAAATTAAAAATTAAAAATTAAAAATTAAAAATAAAAATTAAAAATTAAAAATTAAAAATTAAAAATTAAAAATTAAAAATTAAAAAATTAAAAATTAAAAATTAAAAATTAAAAATTAAAAATTAAAAATTAAAAATTAAAAATTAAAAATTAAAAATTAAAAATTAAAAATTAAAAATTAAAAATTAAAAATTAAAAATTAAAATTAAAATTAAAAATTTAAAATTCAAAATTAAAAATTAAAAATTAAAAATTAAAAAATAATTAAAAATCATAAACTAAAAATTAAAAACTAAAAAGAAAAATTAAAAATTAAAAATTAAAAATTTTAATTAAAATTAAAATTAAAAATTAAAAATTAAAAATTAAAAATTAAAAATTAAAAATTAAAAATTAAAAATTAAAAATTAAAAATTAAAAATTAAAAATTAAAAATTAAAAATTAAAAATTAAAAATTAAAAATTAAAAACTAAAAATTAAAAATTAAAAATCAAAAATTAAAAATTAAAAATTAAAAATAAAAAATTAAAAATTAAAACTTAAAAATTAAAAATTAAAAATTAAAAGTTAAAAATTAAAAATTAAAAATTAAAACTTAAAAATTAAAAATTAAAAATTAAAAATTAAAAATTAAAAATTAAAAATTAAAAATTAAAAATTAAATAAAAATTAAAAATTAAAAATTAAAAATTAAAAATTAAAAATTAAAAATTAAAAATTAAAAATTAAAAATTAAAAATTAAAGATTAAAATTAAAAATTAAAAATTAAAAATTACAAATTAAAAATTAAAAATTAAAAATTTAAAATTAAAAATTAAAAATTTAAAAATAAAAATTGAAATTAAAAATTAAAAGTTAAAAATTAAAAATTAAAAATTAAAAATTAAAAATTAAAACTTAAAAATTAAAAATTAAAAATCAAAAATTAAAAATTAAAAATTAAAGATTAAAAATAAAAAATTAAAATTTAAAAATTAAAAATTAAAAATTAAAAATAAAAAATTAAAAATTAAAAATTAAAAATTAAAAATAAAAATTAAAAATTAAAAATTAAAAACTAAAAATTAAAAAATAGAAATTAAAAATTCAAAATTAAAAATTCAAAATTCAAAATTCCAAATTCAAAATTAAAAATTAAAAATTAAAAATTAAAAATTGAAAATTAAAAATTAAAAATTAAAAATTAAAAATTAAAAATTAAAAATTAAAAATTAAAAATTAAAAATTAAATATCAAAAATTAAAAATTAAAAACTAAAAATAAAAAATTATAAATTAGAAATTAAAAATTAAAAATTAAAAATTAAAAATTCAAAATTCAAAATTAAAAATTAAAAATTAAAAATTAAAAATTAAAAATTAAAAATTAAAAATTAAAAATTAAAAATTAAAAATTAAAAATTAAAAATTAAAAATTAAAAATTAAAAATTAAAAATTAAAAATTAAAAATTAAAAACTAAAAATTAAAAAATAGAAATTAAAAATTCAAAATTAAAAATTCAAAATTCAAAATTCAAAATTCCAAATTCAAAATTCAAAATTAAAAATTAAAAATTAAAAATTAAAAAATAAAAATTGAAAATTAAAAATTAAAATTAAAAATTAAAAATTAAAAATTAAAAATTAAAAATTAAAAATTAAAAATTAAAAATTAAAAATTAAAATTTAAAAATTAAAAATTAAAAATTAAAAATTAAAAATTAAAAATTAAAAATTAAAAATTAAAAATTAAAAATTAAAAATTAAAAATTAAAATTAAAAATTAAAAATTAAAAATTAAAAATTAAAAATTAAAAATTAAAAATTAAAAATTAAAAATAAAAATTAAAAATTAAAAATTAAAAAATTAAAAAATTAAAAATTAAAAATTAAAAATTAAAAATTAAAAAATAAAAATTAAAAATTAAAAATTAAAAATTAAAAATTAAAACTTAAAACTTAAAAATTAAAAATTAAAAATTAAAAATTAAAAATTAAAAATTAAAAATTAAAAATTAAAAATTAAAAATTAAAAATTAAAAATTAAAAATTAAAAATCAAAAATTAAAAAATTAAAAATTAAAATTAAAAATTAAAAATTAAAAATTAAAAATTAAAAATTAAAAATTAAAAATTAAAAATTAAATAAAATAAAAATTAAAAATTAAAAATTAAAAATTAAAAATTAAAAATAAAAATTAAAAATAAAAATTAAAAATTAAAAATTAAAAATTAAAATTAAAATTAAAAATTAAAAATTAAAAATTAAAATTAAAAATTAAAATTAAAAATTAAAAATTAAAAATTAAAATTAAAAATAAAAATTAAAATTAAAAATTAAAATTAAAAATTAAAAATTAAAAATTAAAAATTAAAATTAAAAATTAAAAATAAAAAATTAAAATTAAAAATTAAAATTAAAAATTAAAAATTAAAAATTAAAAGTTAAAAATTAAAAATTAAAACTTAAAAATTAAAAATTAAAAATTAAAAATTAAAAAACAAAAATTAAAATTAAAAATTAAAAGTTAAAATTAAAATTAAAAATTAAAAATTAAAACTTAAAATTAAAAATTAAAAATTAAAAATTAAAAATTTAAATTAAATTTAAAAATTAAAAATTAAAAATTAAAAATTAAAAATTAAAAATTAAAAATTAAAATTAAAATTAAAAATTAAAAATTAAAACAAAAATTAAAAATTAAAAATTAAAAATTAAAAATTAAAATTAAAAATAAAATATTAAAAATTAAAAATTTAAAATTAAAAATTAAAAATTAAAAATTAAAATTAAAATAAAAATTAAAAAATAAAAATTAAAAATTATATATTAAAAATTAAAAATTAAAAATTAAAAATTAAAAATTAAAAATTAAAAATTAAAAATTAAAAATTAAAAATAAAATATTAAAATTAAAATTAAAATTAAAAATTAAAAATTAAAAATTAAAAATTAAAAATTAAAAATTAAAAATTAAAAATTAAAAATTAAAAATTAAAAATAAAAAATAAAAAATTAAAAATTAAAAATTATAATCTGAAAAAATTATATATTAAAAATTAAAAATTAAAAATTAAAAATTAAAAATTAAAAATTAAAAATTAAAAATTAAAAATTAAAAATTAAAACTTAAAAATTAAAAATTAAAAATTAAAATTTAAAAATTAAAAATTAAAAATTAAAAATTAAAAATTAAAAATTAAAAATTAAAAATTAAAAATTAAAAATTAAAAATTAAAAATAAAAAATTAAAAATTAAAATTAAAAATTAAAAATTAAAAATTAAAAATTAAAAATTAAAAATTAAAATTAAAAATTAAAAATTAAAAATTAAAAATTAAAAATTAAAAATTAAAAATTAAAAATTAAAAATTAAAAAATTAAAAATTAAAAATTAAAAATTAAAAATTAAAAATTAAAAATTAAAAATTAAAAATTAAAAATTAAAAATTAAAAATTAAAAATTAAAAATTAAAATTAAAAATTAAAAATTAAAAATTAAAAATTAAAATTAAAAATTAAAAATTAAAAATTAAAAATTAAAAATTAAAAATTAAAAATTAAAAATTAAAAATTAAAAATTAAAAATTAAAAATTAAAAATTAAAAATTAAAAATTAATAATTAGAAATTAAAAATTAAAAATTTAAATTTAAAAATTAAAAATTAAAAATTAAAAATTAAAAATTAAAAGTTAAAAATTAAAAATTAAAAATTAAAAAATAAAAATTAAAAATTAAAAATTAAAAATTAAAAATTAAAAATTAAAAATTAAAAATTAAAAATTAAAAATTAAAAATAAAAATAAAAAATTAAAAATTAAAAATTAAAAATTAAAAATTAAAAATTAAAAATTAAAAATTAAAAATTAAAAATTAAAAATTAAAAATTAAAAATTAAAAATTAAAAATTAAAAATTAAAAATTAAAAATTAAAAATTAAAAATTAAAAATAAAAAATTAAAAATTAAAAATTAAAAATTAAAAATTAAAAATTAAAAATTAAAAATTAAAAATCAAAAATTAAAAAGTAAAAATTAAAAATTAAAAGTTAAAAATTAAAAATTAAAAATTAAAAATTAAAAATTAAAAATTAAAAATTAAAAACTAAAAATTAAAAATTAAAAATTAAAAATTAAAAATTAAAAATTAAAAATTAAAAATTAAAAATTAAAAATTGAAAATTAAAAATTAAAAATTAAAAATTTAAAATTAAAAATTTAGATTAAAATTTAAAAATTAAAAATTAAAAATTAAAAATTAAAAATTAAAAATTAAAAATTAAAAACTAAAAGTTAAAAATTAGAAATTAAAAATTAAAAATTAAAAATTAAAAATTAAAAATTAAAAATTAAAAATTAAAAATTAAAAATTAAAAATTAAAAATTAAAAATTAAAAATTAAAAATTAAAAATTAAAAATTAAAAATTAAAAATTAAAAATTAAAAATTAAAAATTAAAAATTAAAAATTAAAAATTAAAAATTAAAAATTAAAAATTAAAAATTAAAAATTAAAAATTTAAAAATAAAAAATAAAAATTTAAAATTAAAATTAAAAATTAATAATTAAAAATTTAATATTAAAAATTAAAAATTAAAAATTAAAAATTAAAAATTAAACATTAAAA
>CAVMKG010000195.1:0-2500 GCA_963682025.1 Cordilura impudica | reverse complement strand
AAAATTAAAAATTAAAAATTAAAAATTAAAAATTAAAAATTAAAAATTAAAAATTAAAAATTAAAAATTAAAAATTAAAAATTAAAAATTAAAAATTAAAAATTAAAAAATCAAAAAATAAAAATTAAAAATTAAAAATTAAAAATTAAAAATTAAAAATTAAAAATTAAACATTAAAAATTAAAAATGAAAAATTAAAAATTATAAATTAAAAATTAAAAATTTAAAATTAAAAATTAAAAATTAAAAATTAAAAATTAAAAATTAAAAATTAAAAATTTAAAATTAAAAATTAAAAATTAAAAATTAAAAATTAAAAATTAAAAATTAAAAATTAAAAATTAAAAATTAAAAATTAAAAATTAAAAATTAAAAATTAAAAATTAAAAATTAAAAATTAAAAATTAAAAATTAAAAATTAAAAATTAAAAATTAAAAATTAAAAATTAAAAATTAAAAATTAAAAATTAAAATTAAAATTAAAATTAAAAATTAAAAATTAAAAATTGAAAATTAATAATTTAAAATTAAAAATTAAAAATTTAACATTAAAAATTAAAAATTAATAATTAAAAATTAAAAATTAAAAATTTAAAATTAAAAATTAAAAATTAAAAATTAAAAATTAAAAATTAAAAATTAAAAATTAAAAACTAAAAATTAAAAATTAAAAATTAAAAATTAAAAATTAAAAATTAAAAATTAAAAATTAAAAAATAAAAATTAAAAATTAAAAATTAAAAATTAAAAATTAAAAATTAAAAATTAAAAATTAAAAATTAAAAATTAAAAATTAAAAATTAAAAATTAAAAATTAAAAATTAAAAATTAAAAATTAAAAACTAAAAATTAAATATTTAAAAATTAAAAATTAAAAATTAAAATTAAAAAACTAAAAATAAAAATTAAAAATTAAAAATGAAAATTAAAAATTGAAAATTAAAAATTAAAAATTAAAAATTAAAAATTAAAAATTAAAAGTTAAAAATAAAAATTAAAAATTAAAAAATAAAAATTTAAAATTAAAAATTAAAAATTAAAAACTAAAAATTAAAAATTAAGAATTAAAAATTAAAAATTAAAAATTAAAAATTAAAAATTAAAAATTAAAAATTAAAAACTAAAAATTAAAAATTAAAAATTAAAAATTAAAAATTAAAAATTAAAAATTAAAAATTAAAAATTAAAAATTAAAAATTAAAAATTAAAAATTAAAATTAAAAATTAAAAATTAAAAATTAAAAATTAAAAATTAAAAATTAAAAATTAAAAATTAAAAATTAAAAATTAAAAATTAAAAAATAAAAATTAGAAATTAAAAATTAACAATTAAAAATTAAAAATTGAAAATTAAAAATTAAAAATTAAAAATTAAAAATAAAAATTAAAAATTAAAAATTAAAAATTAAAAATTAAAAATTAAAAATTAAAAATTAAAAATTAAAACTTAAAAATTAAAAATTAAAAATTAAAAATTAAAAATTAAAAATTAAAAATTAAAAATTAAAAATTAAAAATTAAAAATTAAAAATTAAAAATTAAAAATTTTAAAATTAAAAATTAAAAATTAAAAATTAAAAATTAAAAATTAAAAATTAAAAATTAATTAAAAATCCTAAACTAAAAATTAAAAATTAAAAAGAAAAATTAAAAATTAAAAATTAAAAATTAAAAATTAAAAATTAAAAATTAAAAATTACAAATTAAAAATTAAAAATTAAAAATTAAAAATTAAAAATTAAACATTAAAAATTAAAAATTAAAAATTAAAAATTAAAAATTAAAAATTAAAAATTAAAGATTAAAAATTAAAAATTAAAAATTAAAAATTAAAAATTAAAAATTAAAAATTAAAACTTAAAAATTAAAAATTAAAAGTTAAAAATTAAAATTAAAAATTAATAATTAAAAATTAAAATTAAAATTAAAAATTAAAAATTAAAAATTAAAAATTAAAAATTAAAAATTAAAAATTAAAAATTAAAAATTAAAAATTAAAAATTAAAAAATAAAAATTAAAAATTAAAAATTAAAAATTAAAAATTAAAAATTAAAAATTAAAAATTAAAAATTAAAAATTAAAATTAAAAATTAAAAATTAAAATTAAAAATTAAAAATTAAAAATTAAAAATTAAAAATTAAAAATTAAAAATTAAAAATTAAAAATTAAAAATTAAAAATTAAAAATTAAAATTAAAATTAAACATTAAAAATTAAAAATTAAAATTAAAAATTAAAAATTAAAAATTAAAAATTAAAGATTAAAAATTAAAAATTAAAAATTAAAAATTAAAAATTAAAAATTAAAAATTAAAAATTAAAATTAAAAATTAAAAATTAAAAATTAAAAATTAAAAATTAAAAATTAAAAATTAAAAATTAAAAATTAAAAATTAAAAATTAAAAATTAAAACTTAAAAATTAAAAATTAAAAGTTAAAAATTAAAAATTAAAAATTAAAAATTAAAAATTAATAATTAAAAATTAAAAATTAAAATT
>CAVMKG010000194.1:0-17543 GCA_963682025.1 Cordilura impudica | reverse complement strand
GTAAAGAAACCTATTTCAAATAAAGACACATTTTCGACAAAATCAATAGGAGGCAATATTCATATAACTCTACATACAATAGTGAATTTATTCAACATGAAAAACATCCCTATCAAAATGTATCTCCTACCAACACTTTCGACTTTCGATGGAGTATTGGAAAATGATTCCCTAATAGAGGGTAGTTTTATGATAATTAAAGAGAACATTAAAATCTGCCTTAAACAACTAGCGCCTCAAACTGTCAACATGATAAATATAAGAGATGACCATATACGCCCATCACCGAAATGAAAAATGCAATCACTTGTACAGAGATTTCCAAAACAATTCGCAGAATTAACAGATAACCCTACATATTCCAAATTTTATCCATATCCCATGTCACTGAAAAGTGAAGTACAGTCTCAGATGAGAAAAATGCTAGATGATGGAATTATATGTCCATCTAGATCAACTTACAACTCTCCAGTTTGAATAGTGGGAAAAAAAACAGATTTACAAAGGAACAAATAATATAGACTGGTAATAGAAATCTCGTACAATATCCGACACCTACCCAATCCCAGATATTAGCAATAAAATATTTTTAGTTCTTGACCTGAAAAGCGGTTTTCACCAGTATTTTCAATTAATAATGGGAAATGCGAATTTACTTAGACTATTATTTGGCCTGAAAAACTCACCATCCAAATTTCAACGTGCACTGGATGATATTCTTCATGACCATATTGGAAAAATTTGTTTTGTCTATATCGACGATATAAGACTCTTAAGCAATTCAGAGAAGGAACATTTATAATATCTTGAACAGATATTCCAAACACTTGAAGATGACAACATGAAGGTAATCTTATTTTTTTAGAGAGGAAGTTGAATTTGCTGTGCTACAAATTTTTTTCTAACGGAATTAAAACAAACACGAAAAAATTAGATGCAATATTTAATTTTCCTACTCCGAAACATTGAAACCGGGGAAAACAAACGTCGTAGCCGATGCACTTTCGATTTAATCCCGAGTGTCGGAACAGCTATAAATATATTCAAAAATCAAATATTTATGAATATTGACCCATCTCCATCATATAAATTTGACATAGTTTTCTCAATATATCACCGCCGCAGTATAACTGAACAAGATTTTAACGAAGGAAAGTTGATCCATCTTTTAAAGAAATACCTAAATCCTTCTGTAATCAACTGTATAAAACCCCAGATCCAATAATGGATAGGATACAGCAAATATACCCCCTTCATATGTTTATATGACCCCAACGATGTGAATGAAGACGAACAAGACAAAATTATCATCGAGACGCATAAGACAGCTCATAGCAATCATAAAGAAAACAAGGTACAAATTCTAGAGAAATTCTACTTCCCATCAATGACCAAAAGAATAAAGGCAATAGTTAAACAGTGCACCATTTTCAAGGAAAATAAATACGATCGTCATCCTCATAACATTGAAATACAGGAAACATGGTTCACATTGACATCTACCAAACAAACGGAAAACAGATTCTTACAGCCATAAAAAAATTTTCCAAATACGCTCAAGCAAAGATAGTTGATTCAAGAGCTGTAGAACATTAAAGAACCCTTACGTGAACTTTTGAACTTGTATTGAATTCATAGACAAATTATAATAGACAACGGGAAATCACTGAACTCCGCCGAGATAGCATTTATGGTAGGAGACCAATTGGGCTTACGTATATACCGGACGGCACCATACAAAAGTCCTGTAAATGGTCGGAATAGACCGCACACTTAAGGAACTTCTGGAAAGAGCTGTAAACGAATACAGTTATTCTATACAATCCACTACAGGAAGAAAACCAGTTGAAGTATTCTTTAGACGCATTGCTAGCTGCGACCCCGACAAACTTGAACAAGCCCGCCTAGATGTAATAACAAGATTAAAACAGAAGCAGATTGCTGATATAAACTTCCATAATAAAAAGAGGACGCCAATGAAAAACTACAACACTGGAGATATAATTTACGTAAAATAGATAAAAGACTAGGAAATAAAATTACATCAAAATATAGAAAGGAAAAAGTGGAAGAAAATAATACTGCAACAGTTTTAAAACAATCTGCTAAAACTTTCCATAGAAATAATATAGCCAATAACACATCGTATCACTTAGCAACAATAAATAATGGAATAGCGAAAATTCAAGAAACAACATTTAGGTGTGTTCATAAAATCAATATACAAGGATATAAAGAATGCCTGCAGAGCATCCAAGATTTCATCACCAAATTCGAAACCTCCCATAATCCTATATTCCCTATCCTTAAACATGAATTAAACAGAACTGCTAAGCTTTTTGATGGTATTAAACCAATAATCTTTAATAGAGTTAAGCGATCAATTTATTCTCTGTTCACAGCCTGGAAATATATTGCAGGTTCACCAGACAATGATGATCTGGAAAAACTTAGAAAAACTTAATATTAACAATAATAATCAAGTAATAATAAATAACTCCTTTGAGGACAGAATATAAAAAAATTATCTAATTTTTTAAGTAATAATATAAGGGAAAATAGTATTTTAAGCGAAGAATTGATAATTGTAAACCAAAACAAATTAAGAATTATAAAGGAAGAAATCATAAACATTCATTATGCAGTGGTCAAAACTAAGAGTAATAAACTACTTTATCTTAAATAAATCTGAAACAAAATTAGCCATTGAAAAATTAGAACATAAAAAATATCATTTGTAAGCTTCGAAGAGGCTCTTAAATTTCCAAATATAAAAGTTTTGTATAACTCAACGCTATATAGTATATATAATTTTAAGACCAAAAAAGAATAAAAATACTATTACTAATGTAAAATTTCAAAAAATATTAAAATTTGAAAATAAAATATTTGGAATTAGAAACAATTATAGAACATTTGGAAATTTGTAAATTGAACAATTTAGAGGATTTGTCGGAAGACCCGTGTATTCCCAAAATTAAAATATCTCTATCCTCCTCATGTATCTTAAGTTACGCTCATCACATTCCCGTAGTCGAACAAATCTCCACTGGAACGACATTATTGAATGATTCCAACGGAACATTAAAATTCAACAATAAAACACAGAAAAATACCGGAAGCTACGTTGTGACTTTTCACAAATAAACTATAAATTTAAATGGGACTAACTTCAGGAACATAGATGCCCCGCCAATGAAATTAATAACACCGGTAGAACAAGTATCCCCTAAAGAATTAGAATGTCTTCATTATTTTTCCACATGGCGTCCCAAAAATAAAATAAAAAAATATTATTGTGTTTTTTTTAATATTGTTAATAAAGAAAATATTAACTTATATGCTAGAGCATTGAACTTTTGAAAAAATGGGTTGATTTCCAAAATTCTCCTTTTATGCACTTTCGAGATATGAGTCTTGAAGACGGTAAAAATTTTGAAATTTTTAAAATTTGGATGTGGTCACCATTGAAGGATGAAGTTCCACCAGACTGTTTACACGCCGAAATATGTGCATTGAATTCGTTAATAGAGACACTTGAAGGAACATCTTCTCTAGAAAAGTAGAACTATTTCTTTCACAAAAAGTCTGCACCAAATTTATTGAAAATAGCCCAGTTCGTCTTTTCGATTCCAGTTTCGAATGCTAATGTTGAAAGGATTTTTAGTGTGATGGGTAATCTATGGACAAATGAACGTAACCGAATGTCGTTGAATTTAGTTAAAAGCGAACTTTGTATCTTCTTTAATATTAATTATACATGCCAAAATGTTAGAGAAATATTTTCTGAAAATAAAAATCTGCTTAAAGCAACATCGCAGAATGAAAAATAAAAAAAATAATATTGCGTTGTAAAATTTTACAACATAGTTTTATATTAAAATTTTGTCTGGTATTCTTTAAGGTTTCACCTGGCAACCCTAAATATAACTGACTTCAAAATATGTAAAATCATACATACATACATTTTTCATACATTTGTATGAGTTTGCCCAGTTTGTAGTAGTTTTCCCACGTCAGTAAGACACTCCGATTCAAGTGAAATTTATGGATGATATTTTTGGTATCCGTACGTTTCTAAAAAGTATACATTGGTTATACTAAATACATATATATAGCTTTTTACATGCTTTCAAACATATTAGCTTAATTTAAGGAAAAAACAAAAATTCAAATAAATTGGCCAAACAACAAAAATCAATGAAAAATATTAATTTTTACTACTCGAGCTAGTTGTTAAGCTCGAGTAGTAAGAGTACTCGAGCTTGACGGTAGGCTCTGGTACAAATCAGATTAATATGATAGTAGAAAGGCCTACCAAAATACTGTTGGCAACAAATTCGGTTGCCACAACTAATCCGATGTCGGCGTTGTAATAAACGTAAATTATTCTATCGTTTACTCGTATTATGTGTAGAAATGTAACATATTTTGGGAATGAATATTTTCTGTTGATTTTAATGTCAATATATTTTGAGTGTAAGAGTCAGTTAAATACACTGCGTTGCGTTTGCTTTTAATTTTTGTTACTTTTTTTAAAGTTGAATCTGAACTTTAAAGCGCATACAATTTTTCGAGTCATAGATGCATTTTTATGAATACTTAATATTTAATTAAAATTTACTTGAATTATATTCTATCAAGTATCTAAGTATATAAGAAGTAATAGTATGTTTATACATATATTTGAAATTGTTCAATTTATACCATTTTTGCCTTAAGTATTCCCTAACTATTTACTTTTGTTGGTATAACTGCTTTGATCTCACCGCTCATCTGTATGTAAGATAAAATATTAGGGAACACATGTACTCATGTTTTTACGTACATATGTATGTATTAAGGTTGGTACATATGCAGAGAAACAATCCGTAAATGATTAAAATATGTACGGATTAGCTATTTTAAACAAATACAATTAATTAATAAAGCGTTAAAAAGTTGATTTAATTTCTGTTTCGAGCGCTTCATTATTTTATAGCAATTTGTTCAAAGCCGGTAAAGAAGATTAATGATGAAAATGTTGCCGCACAAAACTACCTATACATACAATAAACTTATGTACATCCCGTATATGGTTTTATATCGTAAAGTTAGCTGACTCTTGAATTGTCTCATCCATATACTATTGGGTCGTTATTTTCTGTCGGTTTGCCAGTGCGATTGATGGTCTGTTCCTCAGCCGCTTTGTTCTTTGTGTTATTTCGTAAATAAAAGGTTTTCTCTATCTATTGATGTTGGCGGCATGTAGCACGCTGAGTAAACATACGTTTTCATACAACACATAATACAATTTATTTGTATTTTTGTTATTATCGGCCTTTGTTGGCTTAAAGACCTGTTTATAAACACCTATTAACACACACGATTAATACTTTCAAACGTTCTCTCAGCGCACACTAGGCCAAACTATATTTGTACATTGGCTTAACGAAAATTTTAATATGTGAATATATGTATTTACAGCATCGACATTTCATTAAGGCGTTCCGTTTTAAAATCGTATAGTTATTATCTTATCAAAATCATTTTAAGTATAAAAAGAATTCCGGGGATCAGTTCCCCATATAACAATGACATCCATATATCAACTTCCTATTGATAGCCTCATCCTGTTCTTGCACCCACTTTCGATACTTCGTATAGTCCGCAATGACCGATTAACTATAACATTGATTCATTCTTATACAGTTCAAGATATGATAATGAGTGATTTTGCTGGGATAGAAAAACTATACCGCCCTTTTTTGTTACAACAGAATATTCCAGTTGCGATATATTTTCTGGGATTTTGGCTCATAGTGTTAAGTATTAATATTCATATTTAAGAGAGATAAGAATATGTGTGTGTGTGGCTGTGTGTTTATCTTGTTGGTATCGTGAATGCTCAATATTCTCGACCAGAACAAAAAAAAAAAACGATATAAATAATAATGAGAACACAACAAATTTGAAATTTTTTAAATAGGAGTTATTTTTTAGTATTTGTTGTTTGTTGGCTAGTTGTGACTGACTTATTATGTTGTAGATATGTAAACCAAGGTTGCCAACTCTCTATGGATGAAAAAATGGCATGATGATTATTTAATAAAAACTACATCATTTCAAAATACTGCTGTAGCTTTAACAGACATATGTACGTATCAGTAAGCTTAATTTAATATCCACCCAAAAAACGTACATCTTATAAACACTACAAGTCCGGCCACCAAATGAAAACAAATTGCCAGTACGTTAGCAATTTTATTTTAGATAGGTATTATATGTTGCAAATGACACTATATTCAACCCGTTTTCATTTAACTGACAACAATTGACAACTACTGAATTTGACAATGGCATAGTGTATACTTGGCATTATTCTCAAACTAATTTTTTTAAGTTTCGCAAAGGTTTGAATTGATTTGTTGAAAAAAATTATAAATTCATATTTACACTTGAAAGAAAAGCAAACGATGTTTTCCAGTACATCCTACCTTAGTTTTAAACATTTAGCCTCTGTTCGGGATATTTTTGTTAATAAGAAATATGTTAAATATTTTAAAAAGTAAGTGTTATAAAATGTTTGTTTAGATTTTATTCAATACAAAATGTATTAGAATCTGCAAATATTTATCTATTAAATAATTACTATTCAAATTTCTTCTATTGTTTAATCATCGTATTTGTACATTATTCCATAGTTTTGGCCGACATTTGTTTGTTTAAACACATTCTAACAAAGTATTAGGGCTAAGTGATATCAAAATCACTGGATTATGCTGAAAAATGGCTAAATTGGCAATCTTGGTGTACATGTACATGTATGAAATGGATACATATGTGTGTACGGATGCATTAACCGCACATCATCTCGTACAAAGTGTTTTCGTTTTCAAGAAATCTGTATTTAAGATCCACAGACAACAGCACAATACGACAGCGACAACAGCAACAACATCACTAAGAACTGATACAAAACCATACAATTGTATGTTTGTGTGTATAAATAAGCAAAGATCAGGCAACTTAAAAAACAAATTGGAATAAAGGTGTGATGACTTTGCTCGCAGCTACAAATTACCGCCGCAGGTTGCCTCTTGATGCGGCTTCTTTTTGTACTGTTGAAATCGAATCGAAATCCATTAAAAAAACGTTTAACAATTTTAGATTGTTTTTAATAACAATAACAAACGAAAAGGGATAAGATATAAAGAATAACAAGCAAAGAAATTTCGAATTCGTTTCATACATACAAACATGTTCGTAAATGTTTGTACGGATGTACGGGTAGCAGCAAAACATACAGACACATAAGACGTATCAACACATGTTACCAATCATAATTATAATTTTCCTAAATACTAACTGCTATGAAATGTTAATGAAATGTACTTATGAAATGTTTAGATGCCATCATTCCTGCCATTACGGAAATATTTAAAAATTCGAATGTGATGTAAATGAAATTCCTCAATCTTTACCCAATATATGAAATCAGTCAGAGTTCTAAGATGAAGAGAGCAAATATAAAGGTCTGAATGTAATTTGTCCTTACGCTCACCTCATCTTCATCCGCTTTTCCAAATGATATTCAACATTTACGGTAGTGTTTTCATTGAATTGAAATCATGGGAAGCATAATTTAATAAGAAACAAGTTTATCGTTTGCTCCTGAACAAAGGAGGTCAGAAGGCGTAATAATCGTATATAGAATGTGAATTAAAAAATGCAATGTCAGTATTTGAATTATTATCTGTGAAAGTATACATAAGTTTATCTGCAAGAAATCAGAGTTTGTCAAATTGAATAAAATTTCCAAGTTCAATAAATGCAGTACTTTGTCACTCATAACAATCGCTTTCCTACTTTCCGCTATTCGACGGTTGCCAAAATTTTTATTTTTGAACTTTCGAAAACCCGGATTAGATGTCTAATTTTCCTTAATTTAAAGTCCTGATTTTAATACACTATTTGATCAGGGTATAATGAGTTTCTGCTAATTTTTGTAACTAACAATAATACTTGACCTGAACATATCGGCCTTCTGAAGAGATTAAATGATGTTTGATATAATTTGTTATTTAACTACAAGTCGCTAATGAAGAAGAATTTGAATGATTTTTGATACATTAGCATTGATCAGTTTATATGTAGACATTTTGGCTCCATCTAAAAATATACAGATTATCATAGTCTTTTGGCAGTAGCAAAAATTTTTCTAAATTTTGAGTTGTATATGTTTTTAAAAGCTATAAGTGTCTACTAGATGTAGACAGGATCGTACATAACATACAGATTATCATAGTCTTTTGGCAGTAGCAAAGATTTTACAAAATTTTGATTCGTATACGTTTTTAAAAGCTATTAGTGTCTTTACTAGATGTAGACAGGATCGTACAAATTTCGAACTAACAATAAGTCCCCATATCATAATACCGTCCTTCATGAAATATAGTCTATTAATTGACAGTGGATCCTATTTTTCGAGATACTTGTTTGGCAAAGTTGTGGCCATTTAGTCGTAGGGTTTGACCAATAGACTGCAACTCCGCGTAAGAATTTATATTGATTAGAATATGCCTACGATTCGTCTAAGGCAATGATTGATGAAAGTTTGGATAACTTCTTTACCCAGTACAATATAAACTTAATGGAACTGTGTATGAAGAACTGTAAATAGATGCGATTTCAAGAATAAACTTCATAAATGTGAACTACTCCTTGGGTGGACGACAGTTGGTAGCAGTTATAAATTTCTGGATCTGGGAATTTCGCTTGATGTAAAGCTAAGTCTTATTTCACAAATTAATATGACGCTCTATGAAGCTGGAGGCGTACTTGCTTTTATAAAGCGATGGGTCATGTAATTTACCGATCACTAAACAGCTATATGCAACCCACGACAGACCTATACTTGAATATGGCTCAATCATCTGGGATCCTTTAAACAATATCCACATTGATCATATTGCATACATAGAGAAGCAATATCTTTTGTTCTGTTTGCAGGATTTTTCTTGGAATCCGGCAACAAATTTGCCATTTTATCCCAGTAGATTAGCGTTAATTAAATGGACAATACTCAAAAGCCGCAGAACCATGCTTAATGTGCCGTTTTTGCTAAATTTTATTAATGATGATGTATCTTTAGAATTCTTGTTACGAAATATTTCATTTGATGTTCCTCAGCGACCTACATGCTTCTTTCATCCACTTTCAATACCAGTTTTCCATACCGACTATGCCACCGCCGCGCCGATCCCTTAATAAGACTATGTATCTTCTCTAATGATATGTATCAATTTGTTGATTATTCTCTAAATGTTAATATTGTAAAACGTTACATTATTCTGTACTTAAACTATTAAATTCACAAATTATTCATTTCATATGACAAAATTTTTAATGTTACATTATTTTACGACTTCAGTGTCTGTAGTGACTTATTCGATAGACTAAATAGATAAGTAAATAAAATGGGTAATCTGACAAGGCGATAAGATTTTATTTCTTTAAAAGTGCAAATCGTGGAAATTTGCAAGGAAGTCATCAATAATGAATGGAGATGTCTAATTCATTCTGATGTTAGCCTTAATGACAATGATAATACTATAGTAACAAATATAAGGAGTTGTAAGGAGTTTACAATATTTTTCGGGCAATGCCGGTGAATAAAGTTTATGAAGAACTGGTTTTTATGAGATTATTAAAAATTTTTAATTATTTAAATCGCTGCAGAGGCATTTGTTTTCGAATTTTTTTCTTGAAAACTCTCACATAGACTAAATTTGAACACCTGAATCCAAAAATGACAATAAAAATATTGTACGATGAACCGTTTACCTGTTATTAGATCGTACCATATGGTACCGTCGCAGTGACACCTTATAAAATAAATGTAATCAAATTTACCTTTATTTGGTATGGATAATTTATTTATTTCAGGACATTATGTAAGTTAAACCATGTTTTCTTAGTTCTGTGAGTTCAAGAATATAAAAAATTAATAAAAACAATGGAAAAGAAAAATTTAGGAATTATCCGATTCTCAATCACTTTTTTTGAATGAAAATGTGATATATTTTGAAACATGATCGACTAGTGCAATTTAATCCTTGGCATCGCCTTCTGGTGCTTTTGCATGGATAGTGCTCTTCTCCATCGAAGCGATCACATAATGGAATGTTTTGACGGGGGGACAATTGTATTTGACACCCGAATCGATATAGAATTGCAGTAATGTATGGCAATGTTTCTTCGAAACTGCAGGTGTGTTACATGTTAACCAGCTTTTCTTTGCAGCAACCAAGCATTTTGCACTGATACATCCAACAGCCATGTGAATATAGACCACCACCATTTATTTTTCCGTATGCCTGGAAAAATAAATGAAGTTTTTATTATTTTTTATTAAACTTGTGATTGCTGAGAAATAACAACTTACCACATCTGTAACTTGCAACGTTTTGGTCCATTCGATCTGTACCACCCATATTTTTGTTATACATTTCAACTGAATATGGTCGATCTAACTGCACCCGTTGTCACACCTCTCGGTTGAATTGCGTAGCCTTACTCAAAGGATCTTTACCATACAATGTCGAGGCAACACAAACACATTTATTATCGCGCCACTTGGTAATAGAGATGTTGTGATCCTTTAGAACTATGCTTTCAATTTTTCATAAAATTTTGTTTAAGTTTGTCTGTAAGTGGTCGTAATTTCCACATTTTATCATTGGAATCAAATCCTGTTCTCGAAGCGAAATTAATGCAACGTTCAATTGAAGAAATCGATCGCAAGACATAGCCATCGAGATCATTTCGATAAAAAGATCGCTATCACGACTGCAGTAGGATTGTTTGCATGGAACATTATTGTGGCCTGTAACAATCAATACGGCAATGAAAATTTTCAGTTCCTCTTTTGTAATATTTGTTTTTTTTTGCGAAATAAGCGCTCCATATTCGTTACTTTGATCGCAAATCATTTGCAAAATATCATCGTCAAAGAATTGCTTGAATAAACCATGAGCTTCCTCGGCGCAATCCAAATAATTTGATGCTGTAAAAATCGGCCTTTTAGCGTGAAATGCAGACTTAAACCACTTAAATTTGTCTTTCAAATGCGGCACAGACGACGGAATTTCTATTTCTAGACCAACGTAGTGCCATGGAACCGAAATCATTGATGGAACTCGTGAGATATTCGGATTCTCGACTCCGGGAACTTCTTCATTGATTGATATTTCTATTCCCTCTTCAAATAAAACACCATCGTCATTCGATCCGCCAACAAATTCAATTTCCTCCACCTGGCACAACTGATTGTGGTGTAAATCAAGAATGGTCCCACCTTCATTTTCATCTGCATCATCTTCAGCTGAATCATAAGCTGGATCCGGTGGCTGCATATAAACAGCAGCAATTTCTTCTTCTCCTGAATCATCGTCAAGCAAAGACTGTAAATAGTCTTGTATTTCATGCAGTTTCATACTAAAAATATAACACGATAAATAAAAAATGCTAAAAACCTTGCAAACGTACACAAATGAAAAAATACCGTGTAAGCCATGCGTTTCATATACATAAGAGGCGTAAAAAAGCGAAAAATATTGTTTTCGTAATTTTTTAATGAATCACTGCGGCGGTACCATATGGTACCACTTTTTTTTCAATATACGTTTTGAACAACAACAACACATTTTATAACACAAAAAAATGTTCCACTTTGTAGCTTATTTCTTCTACTTTCATTATATATTAAAGTTTCACCGAAAATAAATTGAGGAATATATTTAATTTGCACTTACGCCTGGGGAGAACTCTTTTTTGTCACTTTTGTGTAGAATTAATTTTTGTTCACTTTGTGCGTGCTTTAAGAACTGCAAATGACACTCGTATAACAAACACAAAAGACACACATGTTTAGCGGCATGCATTTACCGTTAGAAAAAAATCTTATTTATATCACATTGTTATATGTGTGTGTTTTTTTCTGTTGAGGCGCAAAAGACTTAAAGTGGTTCCGTATGGTTCCGTCGCAGTGATTGAGTTGAGGAAGCAGCCAAGTATTTTCGAATATTGGCTTTGGAACCGTGTTACATACCCCACAACCGGAAAAATATTTCATTGTATCCCTCAATGCTTTAATCTATAATCAATCTATATTCATTCGATTTTTCAACAGGTTTTGTATTTCGGAAAGCTTCCACTTTCCGATTCCCTAAAAATGCAGTCATTTATGTTGTTGCTAAATTTGTGCAACTATTTTCAAAGCCAGAAACAGCTGATCTTAAAGAAACTAAAACTAAACAGCAGTCTTCCTCCAGCCATCCAGTTATCATCGCTTTATTGCTTCTATTGTTCGCGACTAAGAGAATCTAACGTGTCTGTGTCTGCTTTGTGGCTCTCGTGGTTGCAGCTCAGAGTGCAGTTAGGTTAACTGTATCTTTCTGTATACGTTCTGGTTATGATACATAGCCTTTCATTTTAGTTTAAGCTCAAATTTAAGATTATATATTAAAAATTGATCCTAACCTCCTTTGCATATGTAACGGTTGTGTAAGGGGAGTATATCCTAGGTTTTTGGTTACGTCCCTCTGCATTTAAAAGCAGAACTAAAAAGCAAAACAAATAAGAGTGTTAAATTGATACCCTCCACCTACGTCTTAAACTCAATATTACAACCAATGTTGGGCACGGCTACCACTTTAAAACTGTTGCCGATAATGAAACTTTAAATTCGAGTACCAATTAAATTTAAAGTTAATTGCTTTCCTTTTTGGCCAGCTCATATTATAATTTCTTGTCTTCTATAGAAATATGTAATTAATTACTATTTGAAAAGTTGTATTATTTTTCTATTACTAGAGTAGAAAATCTATAAGTTCTCTAAGTACTTCATAGAACACCAATGAAATTCACTATTTATTATATTATAATGCAGCCGACGTTATAACACCCTAATTTTGATCCCTATAAGAATGTTTTGAGACCTTAGAATTTCATACGATAGTTAAAATAGATCAAATGATTCTGGCTAAAAATTTCCAGATATTAATATATAAAAAATGCAAATTTTAAAATATTTTTATCTGAGTTAGCTAACAATACGTTAATTTAAGGATACATTTAATACAAAAAAACAAAAACATTAAAAACAGGTAAGAATGTCGCTCTACACAAACAAAAAATATACCCGATACAATCTTATACACCAAATTTCATCTAAATATTTTTTTGTATAATAGCGACCTTCAGTTTGTGTACCAGGCTACGTGTACTGACGCATGGACTGGCCAACGTCGTTAAATCGACTAAGAAAGCGAGTCCGAGCCGATTTAGTATGAGATTTGTGCCTGTGTAAAGTATTATTAATATTTAATATTTTTGTCACAAATTTTCTTCTTAACATACATACTAAGATGACTATATACTTTAAATTCTTTTTGAACTTACCCATTAATCAAAAAAAAACATAAATTTGTAACAGAAAAAAAAAATATAAAAACAATTAGAGGCAAACACTGACATATGTATCTATACCTATATAAAATTTAAACAAACAACAGTTGTCCAAAAAGTTTGTATTTCCATTTTATTGTTATTCCTAGGCTTTGTAAGATTAATACAAATGTTTATGAATATCTTCATCATGTTTAAAACCATTTTATAAAATAACAATAAAAAGTTAATTGAAATTTTTCAGATTCACAAGTTATCCTTAATTTAATTAATATATCACTAACAATAACATGAGAGAGTATGAAAATAGCGTTGCCAATTTCAAAACGCAAAATAGTAAGGGTTTTCACTCTTGGTAGTAAAATACCCTTGTAACCCTTGTAAATGTTGTAGATATAGTAAAAGTACTATGATTTACAACACCGCAACAAAAAAATTTCATACATTTTGAAAATTTACTACGCTATGGTTAGAGTACATGGGTAAAAGGTATAGTACATTAACAAGGCTAAACATTTACAAGACTAAAACAGCTGATCGTTGGGCTGCCAAAACAATTTTTAATTCTGTTTTTCATTTTGTGGTCACTATTAAAATAAATAGATCAAAATAATAAATAAACAAAAATGGACCGATAGGTAAATTCAGCATTTATTAATCTTCAAATGCTTTTTGATATTTTTAGTTTTCAAATTGATGGAAAACAAAACAAAAGTCAGCTAATTCATTCATTTACAATACACAATACAATGTACACGGAAAAGAAGTTCACGCTTTGTAGTATAAAATCGTTGTTAATATAGCAGGCATGAAAATATAATACCAAGAGTGAAAACCCTTAGTATAAACTTTTTTATTTCGATTCACAAGTGTAACTAACAATTATACAATAAAAAGCTTGCTAAATATAATTGATGTAATTGATTTTGTGGATTCGATTGGTACATATTTCTAACAGAAATTCTAACCACATCAGAAGGTAGTGTCAACTATATAAAAATAGCAATAAGCTATTATTGAAACAAACAAAACCACACCACATTCTTTGCTCTCAGTTGTGATTAATAATATTTTTGTTTTATTTAGATACAGTTTGAAAAATAGATTTTTTTTATTAATGATATAATTAAAATCGAATCATTTGCCTTTAAACTGACATAATACTCATTGTTTATTGATTACACACAAGATATGTTATCTAAAAATAACATCAATATTAAAAAAATATATATATATTTACATAAGACAACTTTTTACTAAATTAAACTCTTTGATTTAAAGCAATAATATTTTTAATCTTAATTTTTCATTTTTAATATTTTATTTTTAATTTTTAATTTTTAATTTTTAATTTTTAATTTTTAATTTTTAATTTTTAATTTTTAATTTTTAATTTTTAATTTTTAATTTTTAATTTTTAATTTTTAATTTTTAATTTTTAATTTTTAATTTTTAATTTTTAATTTTTAATTTTTAATTTTTAATTTTTAATTTTTAATTTTTAATTTTTAATTTTTAATTTTTTAATTTTTAATTTTTAATTTTTAATTTTTAATTTTTAATTTTTAATTTTTAATTTCTAATTTTTAATTTTTAATTTTTAATTTTTAATTTCTAATTTTTAATTTTTAATTTTTAATTTTTAATTTTTAATTTTTAATTTTTAATTTTTAATTTTTTATTTTTAATTTTTAATTTTTAATTTTAATTTTTAATTTTTAATTTTTAATTTTTAATTTTTAATTTTTAATTTTTAATTTTTAATTTTTAATTTTTAATTTTTAATTTTTAATTTTTAATTTTTAATTTTTAATTTTTAATTTTTAATTTTTAATTTTTAATTTTTAATTTTTAATTTTTAATTTTTAATTTTTAATTTTTAATTTTTAATTTTTAATTTTTAATTTTTAATTTTTAATTTTTAATTTTTAATTTTTAATTTTTAATTTTTAATTTTTAATTTTTAATTTTTAATTTTTAATTTTTAATTTTTAATTTTTAATTTTTAATTTTTAATTTTTAATTTTTAATTTTTAATTTTTAATTTTTAATTTTTAATTTTTAATTTTTAATTTTTAATTTTTAATTTTTAATTTTTAATTTTTAATTTTTAATTTTTAATTTTTAATTTTTAATTTTATATTTTTAATTTTTAATTTTTAATTTTTAATTTTTAATTTTTAATTTTTAATTTTTAATTTTTAATTTTTAATTTTTAATTTTTAATTTTTAATTTTTATTTTGAATTTTTAATTTTTAATTTTTAATTTTTAATTTTTAATTTTTAATTTTTAATTTTTAATTTTTAATTTTTAATTTTTAATTTTTAATTTTTAATTTTTAATTTTTAATTTTTAATTTTTAATTTTTAATTTTTAATTTTTAATTTTTAATTTTTAATTTTTAATTTTTAATTTTTAATTTTTAATTTTTAATTTTTAATTTTTAATTTTTAATTTTTAATTTTTAATTTTTAATTTTTAATTTTAATTTTAATTTTTAATTTTTAATTTTTAATTCTTAATTTTTTATTTTTTATTTTTAATTTTTTATTTTTTATTTATAATTTTTAATTTTTAATTTTTTATTTTTAATTTTTAATTTTTAATTTTTAATTTTTAATTTTTAATTTTTAATTTTTAATTTTTAATTTTTAAATTTTAATTTTTAATTTTTAACTTTTAATTTTTAATTTTTAATTTTTAATTTTTAATTTTTAATTTTTAATTTTTAATTTTTAGTTTTTAATTTTTAATTTTTAATTTTTAATTTTTAATTTTTAATTTTTAATTTTTAATTTTTAATTTTTAATTTTTAATTTTTAATTTTTAATTTTTAATTTTTAATTTTTAATTTTTAATTTTTAATTTTTAATTTTTAATTTTTAATTTTTAATTTTTAATTTTTAATTTTTAATTTTTAATTTTTAATTTTTAATTTTTAATTTTTAATTTTAAATTTTTGATTTTTAATTTTAAATTTTTGATTTTTAATTTTTAATTTTTAAATTTTAAATTTTTAATTTTTAATTTTTAATTTTTAATTTTTAATTTTTAATATTTAAATTTTAATTTTAATTTTAATTTTAATTTTAATTTTAATTTTAATTTTAATTTTAATTTTAATTTTAATTTTAATTTTAATTTTAATTTTAATTTTAATTTTAATTTTAATTTTAATTTTAATTTTAATTTTTAATTTTTAATTTTTAATTTTTAATTTTTAATTTTTAATTTTTAATTTTTATTTTTCAATTTTTAATTTTTAATTTTTAATTTTTTATTTTTAATTTTTAATTTTTTATTTTTAATTTTTAATTTTTAATTTTTAATTTTTAATTTTTAATTTTTAATATTTAATTTTTAATTTTTATTTTTAATTTTTAATTTTTAATTTTTAATTTTTAATTTTTAATTTTTAATTTTTAATTTTTAATTTTTAATTTCTAATTTTTAATTTTTAATTTTTAATTTTTAATTTTTAATTTTTAATTTTTAATTTTTAATTTCTAATTTTTAATTTTTAATTTTTAATTTTTAATTTTTTATTTTTAATTTTTAATTTTTAATTTTTAATTTTTAATTTTTAATTTTTAATTTTTAATTTTTAATTATTAATTTTTAATTTTTAATTTTTAATTTTTAATTTTTAATTTTTAATTTTTAATTTTTAATTTTTAATTTTTAATTTTTAATTTTTAATTTTTAATTTTTAATTTTTAATTTTTAATTTTTAATTTTTAATTTTTAATTTTTAATTTTTAATTTTTAATTTTTAATTTTTAATTTTTAATTTTTAATTTTTAATTTTTAATTTTTAATTTTTAATTTTAATTTTTAATTTTTAATTTTTAATTTTTAATTTTTAATTTTTAATTTTTAATTTTTAATTTTTAATTTTTAATTTTTAATTTTTAATTTTTAATTTTTAATTTTTAATTTTTAATTTTTAATTTTTAATTTTTAATTTTTAATTTTTAATTTTTAATTTTTAATTTTTAATTTTTAATTTTTAATTTTTAATTTTTAATTTTTAATTTTTAATTTTTAATTTTTAATTTTTAATTTTTAATTTTTAATTTTTAATTTTTAATT